>OY757906.1:4520201-4801635 GCA_963585895.1 Sepioteuthis lessoniana | reverse complement strand
TTCTGTTTAGGATGTCTAGCATTGACTGAAAGTAGTTGCAGATGGATGGATAGTAGTTGAAGATATTATGGCTGGTTTCTTTCTTGCTTCACGGATTAGCATTCTTTTCTTGCGCCTGCTGCAAATTGGAGCTGTTATGGACTAACAGCTGAAAGGTCGATATGTAGCACTGGTGTAGTGGATTATGATATAATGTCTCTTATGCTACATGGAGGAAGAGAGAATATGGCTGTGTTGGTTCCTTTGTTGCATCTATTGGTGAATAACACCTGTGAGGTTGATATACAATACTGGTGTGGTAGATAATGATGTACTGTCTCTTGTGCTGTACATAGGAGGAGAGGATATGGCTGTGAAGTTAGAAGATGTGTGGCACCACTGAGAGGGTCTTAGCTGTATGGATTTGCAGTTGGTAAAATACCTGTGAAGTTGCTATCAAGACTTGTGTGGAGCTGTATCTGAGAATGAATCGCAAAGTTGGTAAAACCCATGTTTGGGAATTGCTGCCACCTTCAATAAATGGTTGTTGGTCTGTAGGTGTGCTTTGCTGAATGCTACAAAGTAGAATGGTGCATCTCATTGTTGGCCCAATGGGTCAGTTTATGTGTTACGCCCAGGTCTTAGATGCCTCCATAATGGCTGGCAGCCAAGAACCAAGTGAGAACCATGGATTCTGGCATGTATATATATATATATATATATATGCCTAGAAGTAATCTTTGTGTTGCCTTTCATTGGTCAAGGAGAGTCACATGGTTTGCTCCACATCACATCAGTAGGGTAAGCAGTTATCTGGTATTCAGTGTGGATGTGTGCCATCTAATTTTTTGACCCTGATGAAGTGTCATGAATCATGGCAAAATTTGAGTATAACACAATTATGGAAAGTAGGCAGAATTTAACAATGCTTGCAAAATGGTTGTTGAATCCAGAAAGATGGGCTCTCTATCTCTGAGGTAGTATCTGCTCTTGGTTTTTTCAGGCATTAGTACAAGGGTATATGAGGAATATATGAATTGCTAAGGTGACATAAGAATTAGACTGCTATCAATTGATAATATCTACAATGTAAGTGAACATTGCTTCAAATCACATTCTAATTCAATGCTAAAGTTACTCAACCTATCAGTCCATGCACTGTACAACATACACTGCATTCTATAGGCTTTTAACCAGCAAGTGTTGCAATATTGACACCATAGCATTGGTTACTGCAACTTATATGGACTAGAGGGCATAGGATTGTAGAGGACTGACATTGTGGCATCTATTGGTCAGATAAGTTACATTTCCAGCTCTTTCAGGTAAATAGTTGAGTGGCTATCTCAATTAAAATCTCATCAGATTATGGATCTAGTTTATCAGCAAGATCTTATGAAAGCTAGTGGTGGTTCTGTAATGGTGTGAGATGTGTTCTGTTTGAGTTAGCATTAACTACTAATGAAACTGGTATCTTTCTTGAATGGTGGGATATACACAGATCTTGTTGCAAGGCATTTTCATCCATTTATGCTTGCCCTGATAATGATTTGTTCCTGTAAGATAACAACCCTCCACTGTCTGTGAGAAACATGAAACTGATTCTAGAAATACTTTGTTATTTCCCTGGTACTCCATTGGCTGCTGCATTTCCCAGATTTCAGCCCCATTGATCATGTATATAGTACAGTCACTTCATGAATTTTCCTGCAGTCACATTCAGCAAACACAACTTTGTTATGGACAGCTCTGGAATGTGCCTAGATGGATATGCCCATGCAAAGACTCCAGTTTCTTGTAGACTTCATTTCAAATCATGTAGCTGCCATTATTGAGGTGAAGGAAAGAGCTACATGTTATCTGTTAACTGTATCTAATTTTTTAAATTTCAGTTTATTATACAAATGACAATGATAATGATAATGTAACTACTATAATTGGTGTATTTGGTCTACTTCAGTGGCTACAACAACTTTAGCTATGGGAGTAAACCTTCCTGCTCATTTAGTGATTATCATGTCTACACAACACTATGTATTGGGAAATCACCAAGAATATTCTGAGTCTCAAATACTGCAAATGATTGGACGAGCTGGACGACCACAGGTAAGTAAAATGATCATTGCTTAATCTATTACAGAAACATATAAAGGAATATTTATTAAATATTTACAATTTCAGTTTTTAGATTAATATAATGTTTTTAAATTCTTTACAGTTTGACATATCAGCTACAGCTGTGATTATGACAAAGATGAACATGAAGGTAAGAAAGTTTTTGAGATTTTGAAATTATGCTTTGTTTTGCTATCTTTTTTTATGAAAATGTTTCAAGTTTAAAGTGATAGACATAAAGCTACATTAAAAAAATGGATATAAGGATCTAGAATGAACAAATTAGTATGGTATAGTCTATAAACTAGATTATAATTGCCCAGTCAGCTGGGGCTGTAGAATACACTGACTGCATCTCTGCAGAGGAGTAAGATCCCCCCCCCAAACAAGTGTCCTGATTATGATACTAAACTATCTGATGGTGAGGTTCCAGTAATGCTGGAGCTTTGAGAAATGCGGAGTACCCATTTATTGCCATCATTCCCAGGTCCATTCTGGCCTGGAGTTGTAGCACCTGATAGGGCCCTATCTCTGGTTTAAATAGAACTAAACTGTGTACTTATACTAAACTGAATTGTTTGCATCAGAACTGTTAGACTAAACCGAATAGCTTGAAATAGAAATATTTTTGACTATCAAACTGTGTACTTACATTTAAACTGTGTACTTATGCTAAACTGAATTGTTTGAAATAGAACTGATTATTTATATAAAAGTGGATTTGGTATTAAATAACTGTTGTATAGCCACATAATAAATATGCATATATACACATATACATGTAGAATACATATTGACGCAATGACTAAAGACGAGTGAAGACTTCTTTAAAAAAAACTCTCACTTTATTAGAAAGCGTTGTGTGTGAGAGGGAGTTGGAGACCAAACAAAGACTGCAATATATTGACCCCCACTCTTATGGCCATCAGTCTTTCTTTCCTATTCTCCAGGGTGCTCAACTGGAGGCCCAGGGGCCCAGATCTCTGCTGGATGCTGGCTTTCTCTACCGCATCTTGTCACCAACGGGTCTGGTCTCCAAAACTCACTGACTTCCTGTCTTCACTGAGTTATATAATAGTTCATTTGCCCACTCAATATCTTTGGAATGGCATGTTTGATCGTCATCAAGTGGAAATAACTGTCATGCAGTTCACAGGTCACTCTCTTCCAGTGCATCAGTCTATGACTGTACCATGGGATTTTACCTTGTCCCATATTGTCAGCCAAGCCCTCCTACGCAATTTCTTCCCATAACTGCCATCGGAATGTGTCACTTCCTTCTGGTGCATCACTTTGGAATGGCATGTTTGGTCAGATTGAAGGTCAACATACAACATAACCTTCAAAGATTGATGTTCCATAAAACCCAAACAACCAATCAATCAACCAGATTATAAGAAGCACAAGACCATCTTTTTTTCATTGAAAGCAGTCATACCAAATCAGTTGAAATTTTGACATTTTTGGATGTCAAAATGTAAGATGAAAATCTTTGCTCTTGAAAATTACACAAGAATATCATAGAAATGTTTTTCTTCTACTTCAGCAAAAATATGAAATTCTTTTGGATGGAAAGCAGTTAATTGAAAGCAGGTAAGTAAAATCACACAAAAATTATCTAGAAATGAATGACCAAAATCCTGAATTTTATAAAATACAAGTATTTCTTCCTCTTCTATTTTAACTCATGAATAAATTGTTTGATCAAAATAAATATGAACCATGATTTTATAATAAGATTTTTTTCAGATATAGAATCATATAAATTGTAGATTTTTGTAAATTAAGAATTTCATTATAAAGTCTATGTACTAAAGAGTTTAAAGGTTCCACTTATGGGTTTTTAAAGTTATTGGTTTATACTTATTGTAGTTTAAGTTATTTAGTTTTATGTTGGAATTGGGTGTAGGTGCATGTTCACATTTAAAACAATTATTAAAATATAGAACAAAATCCTTGTGTTTTATTAAAGATAATTTATTCCTTTTTTTTATAAGGTTTAAGGGAAACATAGTATTTGAATGTCTATCTGCTTTTTCTATTTTTTTAGGTGTATAGAATTGGAAGTTTGTGATAATAATAATAATAATAATAATAATTGGAGTTGTAGTAATGGTTTAGCTCAAGTCAGCATTGCAATGAATTGGGAAAAAAGCCAATAGCAAAATTGAACTTACTTCATGCTCACTCTCGGCAGCTCTTGAAAACATATCTGCACACTATGTTAAAAGAAATCCTTCTTCTCCTTTGCACAAATGGGGGTCATAAAAATCCCTTCCTGTTCTTTTATTTATAGCATTATGGGAAAAATGTATTTTATTTTTGTTTTAATTCTTTATAATTATTTTATTTCTTTCTTCTATTTTATTTTCCCACAGTATTTTCATACAAATGCTAGTTGACCACGCTGATTAACAGGATGTCATTTTAGAGTTTTTTCCCTTAATTTTTTTACATAAAATAATGTCTATACATATTTTGTCTATAATAATGTCTATACATATTTTGTAAATAATGTCTATAAATATTTTGTAAATTATAATGTAATTCTAAATTCAAAGTCCAAGTCCTGTAGTCCAATTTTCTGTTGTGTGACTAAAATCATATGAAAGCACTTGAGAATACTTAAACTATCTGCTGTCAACAAATTACACCTCTAAACAGCCTGCTATTATTCATACTAAATATTTCAAGTTTTAGGAACTTTCTCCTTTCATTTGAGGATTCTGTTAGGATCTTGGCTTGTTTTTCTAACCTTTTATCATAGTTATAGTCTCGAGGAGAAAATAAAGTATTGCTACTTATACAATATTTATAATTTGTTTGCATTCCTACCAATTTATAGTACATGAAGATATGATGGGTGTATGATAAGTGGGTTAGAAGTGTCTCATTTAATTATTATTGTATGATATAACCCAGTGATTTGTAACACCTGACAATCCATCCAAATCAATTATCTTATCTGGTTTTGAAATTATGGAAGTCAAAACATACAACTTGGAGCTGTATGATATAAATTATTAAAAAATGGTCTATGTTATATAACATATAATCGAAGAAATAAAAGAATTGTCAGTTTAACTAACATAGAAAAAGAATTCAATCCATTTTTTACTTAAATAGGATGATAAGTTTAAGTTTTAATGCATAATTTATTTAATATTTGATACATCTTCATACATAGAAAATGATATACTTTTGTACAAAATATGAGATTTTTCAGCTTGTAGGTTTTCTAACATTTCTTGAGTGTATATGACTTCCGATAATATAGATTTTTTTGTTTTCCATTTTCTCAAAAGTACAAAAAATTCATAAAGGTATTGGGGAACTAAACATAGTAGTCTCCCTTTTTAGAAGTTACGGGCCAGCTTCTGACAATCATATGACCATTGGTCATAAGGCATTTCAAGAAGTGAGTTCTATAATTTTTTGGTAGCATACACCAATCAGAGAGGACCCCTCTCTTTCATCTCCTTTTTTCAAGCAGAACATGCGTGCAAATTATCTTATGTGAACCTTTTCCCGACATCAGAAAAAAATGTAAGTTTTTTAACAGTTGCTATGCAGCACTTCTTGATTTGTGGAACTGCTTTTGTACCTTTTTTATGGTTTGGGGCATTTGTCATGTTTTGTAATTGTGTGTAATATCATTATCATATCGTGCCTCTAGCATGGATTTCCCTGACTCTCCCTCGCCACTCATCTCTATCATCCATCGCTTTTGGTAGGTCTTCCAGGCTAGATCCTGTGTCCACACAGAGCTGCTGTAAATAAGTTCTAGCTGGTCATCCAACACTTGCTCGTCTGTGGAAGGGGGTCCAGAGGAGTTCGTCCTTACTTCTACGGCAGTGTCCAGCATGTCTTGTTTGTCTTATTTGGATGGTTTTAGAGATGGAAGGAATGTAGCTGTATAGCTGCTGCTTTGTAGGATGTTGCTTCCAGGATTTGTTCATTACAGCTCGCAGCATTCTTGTGCAATTGCTGTTAAGTTTTTTCTCTATATGCTTTGTCAGTGTCTATGTGGTGCATCCATATAGTAGTATGGACATGACCTCTTTTGGACAAGTCTGACCTCCATATGACTGATAGCCTATCAATAGCTGTCCATGCCTTTGCTAGTCACATATTGATGTAGTTTTGGGAGATGAGATGCTGCTTCCAAAGGTATGTGAACTTGTCCACTAGTTTCAGAGACACACTATTTAGTGTGGAGATGTCTTCTTTTTGATTTTGATTAAACCACATATTCCATTTTGTCTGCATTGACATGGAGCCCTATCTGCCACTTGCTGCCTTCTCCATATTATTCAGCAGAGATTTAGCCTGGAGGGGTGTATTTGCCAGAAGTGCTATGTCCTCAGTATAATCTGTGTTCATAATGGTTTGTGTGGGGTATCACTTTCTTCTTGTCCTTGCTAGAGTAAAGCCATTTTCTTTCATTAAATCTATCAATGTTTGAAGTATGTAGTCTAGGCAGATTATGAACAGATATGAGGCTAATGTATCTCCTTGCAGGACACCTGTGACAATGTCAAAGAAGTCTGTGTCTCCATCTGGCGAGCGAACCTTTACTTTCGTGTTTTTATAGAGCATGATTATGGCTGCGACAGATTCTTTGGGGAAACCATAGGCTTGAAATATTTGTTCCATCTACCCTCTGTGTATAGAGTCAAATGCCTTAGAGAAATCTACAAATAATAGTGTTGCCTGGCAGTTTTTTGCTCTGACTCCTTCTATGATTTGATGGATCGTGATAATTTGTGATGTAGGGAATTGATTTCTTCAAAAACGATTCTTCCTGAGAATTTTCTCAAATTCAGGTTCCATGCGGTTGAGTGGCAGAATGTTGTAAATCTTAGCTGCTATGGAAGTAAGAGTATATCTTGGTAATTCTTGGCTATTCCAAGGTCACCTTTCTTGGGAAATGGGAGGATGCAGCCCTTTGTCCATCTGTCTATTGTGTTCTTGTTATACATGATGTTGCAGTATCAGAGCAGTAGGTTGTTGAATTTCCTTGTTTTCCATACCTTTGGTGGTATTTGATCAAACCCGGTGGCTTTCCTGTTTTTGATTTTCATTAGTAATACGTCGATTTCTTCTTGTGTAAACTTTCGAAGTTTGATTGCAAGTTGATTATTAATTATTTTTGTGATAGGTTTATCAGTTACTTTAGGGGTTTTTCCAAGTAAATTCTTGAAATGTTGTTTCCACGTGTGTATTCATTCTTCTTGGCTGGTAGCTTTTAATTAAACTCTGGACGTGCTCTTCCGTTTACTCACTTCGTTTACTGTCTGCCATGCTATTCAAGATTGTCTATCTTCTACCAAGTTTCTAATCTTAATGAACTGGTTTTAAATGTATTCCATTTGTTCTTTTAGGTATGTGCTAGTTAGTTCCTTTTGTGCCTTCTTAAATTTCTGAGAGTTGGTATTAGTAGGGTTCCTATTATTACAAAGGGATGCCATTTTCACATTGTCACATTTTTTTCTTAACTTTTAAGGTCTCCCAGACCCTGATGTGCCAATATATTTTGTTTGTTATATATATGTATATATATATATATAATTGGTAACATGTCAGCGTTTTTTCACGTTTGAAAAAATATAACAGGAATATTCTTTTTGAGTGTCTGAACATTTGTTGGATACAATAAATATTCAGTTTAGGAAATATTTCATAAATGGCTAACATTCTTACTTTCCTTGTTTGTGTTTGGGTTTAGTGCCAACAAAACTTTTTCTTCCTCATTCCTTCCTATTGTACTGATTGACTGCTACTTAACCCTGACTGGGGGAGGGAGGCATTAGGATCAGACATTCTTTATTTAGGTCCCTTGTAGTGGGAGAATTTTTTTCTTTTATTTGCATACCTTCAGGTGTGTTATGGAGGACAAAACTGAAAAAATTAGGGCACTTAGTACTGCATGCCCACATTATTGTAGAAAGACCCATCCTTATTTTTTACCCAGTTGGTGTTGGAGTGTGAAATTAGAGGTATAAGTAGCCAAAAAGCATGAGGCAATGCTAGAGGGGAGAGAAATTAAATTCTCACCACCTATAGAAAAACCTTACACTAAATTGAGAGATAAGCTCATAAAGAGAACGTTGATATCTCAGCAAAAAAAGCTATCTCAGCTTCTCCACCAATAGAGATTAGGAGACAGCAATCCATTGTAGTTTCTGTGAAGACTGCAATGGTTAACAAGAGAGAGCCATAAAGATGAACTAATCCGCCAGGTTTTCCTGGAACGCCTCCTGGCAGAATATTATAATGTCCTGGCTGCTGTAGGTGCGGAGGCACTCCTTGAGAATTTAGCTAACATAGCAGATAACACTGCTGATCTAACTTCTCAGCACAGTTTCGATTTCTAACATGCAAACTACAGAATTGGTAGACTCAATAGACAAAATCCTTGAAGGAGTAAGTAGATCAGAGGTCCGAATGGCTCAGGTAAAAAGACGACTGGACAAAAGGAGCACATCACACATCACACTTACAAAGTTGAGGTTGAGATAGGGGTAGTAGCAAGACTCTTATGTGTCACTTACAAAAGAAGTTCAGAGATAAGGCACAACTCTGTTATCCGCCCTGTTCATTTAATGAGAAGCAGGGAAAAGCCTAAGCTGGCAACTGGAGGTTACGCATTGTGATGGCGATAATAAAATTAGTCGTCTGGGTTGGTGTGCAAAGGATTTTTCTTATTCCCTTCCATGGCTAACATGGAAGAGAATCCAATATTTTGCAAACTTCTTTTAATAATTTTCAAATATTACCAAACCTTACTTTCATGAGGAGACTCTGCCTCACTCTGTAACCCATCATATAACTACCACTGGTTCCCTTATTCATAACTGACCCCATCAAATTGCTCTGGAAAAATTAAGGGTTTCTAAATCCGGATTTAAACAAATGATGGAACTGGGTATTATCCATCCATCAAAGAGCAACTGGGAATCTATTTGACACCTGATATCCTAAAGTGATGGCACTTGATGTGCTTATGTCGATTATAGAGCATTTAACTCTGCCACTAAACCTGACTGTTACCCTATTCCTCATGTTCATGATATAATGGCTATGATTCAGGATTGGTCCATTTTTACTAAATTAGACAGTATCAGAGCCTGCTATCAAATTCCCCTTAAAGCCCCAACATATTCCTAAGACTGCGATAACAACACCATTTGGGTTGTTTGAATTTTTATACATGCTTTTCGTCTCAAGAAATGCAGCCCAATCATTGCAAAGATTTATTGACCACATATCACATGGATTACATTTTGTCCATGTCTTGATAGCTAATACGTCAACAGATTGATCATGTGCAGCTCATTTTTAAGCTCTTCAAAAAATTTGGAGTTGTTATCAACCCCGGCAAATGTGAATTTGGAAAATCTGAAATAAATTTCTTGGGATACAACAAAAATTATCCTTTGTGAATCTTTTTCCTACACCAGAAAAAAATGTAAGTTTTTTAACTGCTGCTATGCAGCACTTCTTGATTTGTGGAACAGCTTCTGTACCTTTTTTATGGTTTGTGGCAGTTGTCATATTTTGTAATTGAGTGTAATATAAATAATATAAAATATATATCATTTTCGTATAAATGGACTTTGTTTTTCTTTACTGAAATATTCTGTGTTAGGTTATAATTCAGATAGCCTAATGCATTATAGGTAAAAATTGGTGGTAGTCTCAATGAATACTAAACACTATAAATTCCTATAAATGAATAACAACAACAAATAAAAATGCCCTCTTCCAAAGAAATCTTTATGGCTTAACTGGTTAAAGATTAGAAAATAAAAATGTTAAACATACACCTGAAGGAGGCTGTGAGACCACCAACAAACACATTGTGATGACAACAATAAAAGTGGAGAGATACTAGTTCAAATAATTCTTTGAATGAAATAATATTTCTTAGTATGAGGTGATTAAAATATATCACCTAATTATTCATGTTCAGATGCATTTAACAATACTTATGAATGTACTTCTCTATACAATGGTAAGAAGGAACAAATATAAGATACTAATTGGTAGTTTGTAATCTCTGGATAGTTTTACATTGTTGAACTAATTTAGTCTATTTGTAAAGAAGAAAAAATGCAGGGTTTCACTCATTTTTATTTGATTAGGAACAACTTTTGAAAATAGATCATTTTGTTGTGTATACTTGCTGAAAAAGAAAGCAGATTCTCTGGCTACTTTTCTTGCATTAATTTGAATTTCTTCATTATGAATTTTGAAATTGATCAGAAATTACAAGTCTGACAAATGGGCAGCATGTATGCATTGATTTTATAAATAGCTAAGAAGTTTTAGATTCATTAATATTTACATTTCATTTAATATAGTGTAAAAAACATATTTGGAATTATTAGCAATTTCAGCCAATTTCCTAGAGTTGTCATTTATTTTATTGTTGGTAAATTATAACACTGATACATTATAATTTTTTTTTCTTTTAAAGTCTCATTTTATAAAAATGAAAGTATTTCAAAATTTAAGCTGATCAATTAAAAAGTAAGTAAAGTTAGCGACCATAGTCGAGGGTGACCCGAAGGCTCCCTTTTCGATAGCTACTACACCAAGGTGTAGGGGAGGGCGCTACTCCATTCCCAGGATTGCTCCACTTTACCCTTGAACCGTACCTTATAATGCTGAGTGTTAAGCAAGGTGGTATCAAGTTCCATTTTTAAAGTCTTTGGTATGACTCGACCTGGGATTGAACCCAGGTCTCCCGGGCCATTGGCGAACACTCTAACCGCTGGGCCAATGTCAAAATTATAATTAAGCTTAATGATTATTTCTGTAATGTTTATGATGATCTTTGGTTACTGCAAATTCTAAAAATTCTTTATCCACTAATCATAATGAAGTTCTCACCCATAAGTGTTTTTTTTTATTTGCAGTCTTCATAAGAACTTGATTGAACATTTAAATGCTGAGATTTTCCTCAACACAATCAATGACATTAGTGTGGCTGTTGAATGGATTAAACATACATTTCTTTATATCAGAGTCAGAAAGAATCCAACATTTTATGGTAAGATTTTTAAGTTTATTTTAATCTTCATTTTTATTGAAAAGAGTTTTAGGGATTGAGCATTGCTTAATACCTTCCACAAATCTGCTAAATCTAATTTTGACTTTTCAGGATCACTAAAAAAGCTTTTTCATTATTTCTTATTCTAAACAATCTACTCTCTTTCTCTTTTTCTCTTTCTATCAATCTATTCATGTCCCTATCTCTGACTCTCTCTATATATCGATATATATCACTATCTCTCATTCACATATACACATTGAATTTTAAGTGTTCAGAACAAAAATGTAAACTTAGTAATCAAATCAGTGGAACTCATTTCTAATATCTTGATAGAAAATGATTTTCTCAGGTCTTTGTTTAGATTTGATCTTCATAAATTCTGTTTAATGGTACTTTAATATGTCACTGATAATTCCTATATACTCATTCTTTCATTGACTATTAACTAAATTTTTCATTAAATCATTTCTTTTTAAATACATTTTGAATTGTGCATTTGGCTTGGCTAACAAAACTTAAGTAATGTGTCATGAAAAATGTTATTTTTAAAAAGATTGTCGAAAAGTTTTAACCAACAATTTGTCAGTTTATAAGTCTCATTCAGTATTCAAAATACATCAGTATTACATTGAATAGAATAAAACAATGAAGTTAAAATAAGAAAGAAGAATTGATTAAAATATAGTTAATTTTTTTTCTTTTTCTCTCAATAGCCTGAACAGTGAAGTTTCATTATCTTTTTTTTCCTGTTGATATTTTTATCTGATATAACATGATGATACTACATAAACCTTTTAAGAGGCTTACAAGAAAAAATGAATTTTTCAAAATATGAAATTGAGATATGTATGAAATCTGACATATTTTAATACAAGAAAAATGGAGACATGTAATCTATTTATAGATTCTGTAACTTTCTTTAAAATGTCTAATAAAATCTATTAAGGATATTTCATAATTTCAGGGGATTTGTTTATTTAAGGAATGCACATTCTTATTTAGAGAAAGACCTGCTTGGATTCATCAATTGATTGTGTATCTCCATCTTTTGCACATCCATTGAAGTTTTGGATTCTCCCTTGTTACATTTATGTATTGTAATATAAGGAAAAGACTAATAGAAAGTGATAAAGAATCAAGAAATGAATGTCAAACAAAGATTAAAGACAAAGAAAGGATGTATTCATAAATCTATTGATAAGCAATTGATATAGTGAGAGAAGATTCTGTTTGGTTGGTGTTTAAGGTTGTAGATTTGTAGAGGTTGGTGCTTGGAACTTTGGCTTACATCTTTTATGTTGTTGAGGTAACAAGATTGAGTTCAGGGTGTGCTTTGTAGCAGTTCCTTTGGTGACATTGTAATTATTGAATGAATGAGCATTCTTTTTTTATAGCATGAGTGGTGGGATGAGTGTTCCTTTTGGTAGCATAAAAGGTGTGGACAGGCATTCACTTTTTGAGGTGGTTGCAGATAGAGTCGTAATGAAAGGTCAAATGTGGCACACAAGATTGTGGATGTGATGCTGCACAGGATAATGACTGTGGGAATGGTGGATATGGCTTTTTTAGAGTCTCTTGTGTTACATGTAGACATGTAGGAAGAGGGGAACCTGGGAGGGGTCTTTATGCTGCATCTGCTGCAGTTGCTATCAGGACTGTAGTGTAGAGCTCTATCTTTGAATGAGCTGTGAAGTTGAGATTATGTGTACTAACTGATGGTGTTTTGCGGTTGTTTCATAAATGGTTTGGTTAAATGTCAGCTACATTTGTGTCTATAGTCTATTAGTGTGCTTAGTTGATGAGAAGAGTACAGCACATGTTTGCTTGGCTGCCAAGAGAAAAAGAGAGAGAGAAAGAGAATAGGGAATTCCAGTGTATTCATATGCTTCAGGGACACTTGCTTTTGATGCCTTCTAATTGGTCAAATGTGGTCATGTAACCTGAGTCTGTAGAGTAAGCAGTTAGCCAGTGCTTTATGTTGATACATTCCAAACTATTCTTTAACCTTGATGAAGAATCATGAAATATGAAGAGATTTGACTTAGAGTATAATAGTCAGAAGTATAGTTTCAACTGATGAATCTGCTGGAAGAAGCTCTACTCAACCAACTAATTTATTTTTATATGTTCTCCACAAAGATCTCACAACTAATTCAATTTTAATTTCTCTAACACACTTAAGAGATGTAAGCAAAACTGAAATGAAGAATTAGTTTTGTAAAAAGTTTTGAATCTATCTTCTTTTTCTTTCCTGCCTTGATTCTGAAGATTTCTACTGGTGGACAGCTCAATCAGCTAAGGCTGTAGAATACACTGACTGCATTTCTGCACCTCCCACAACATGTGTCCTGGATATGACACTAAACAATCTGGTGGGGAGGCTCCAGCCTTGGAGATTTGGAGAATGTGGAGTACCCCTTCATTGTCATTGCTCCCAGGTTCACTCTGGCCTGGAGTGGTAGCATCTGGTAGGGTTCTATCTATGCATCAAATAGAACTGTTTGACATCTAAAGTATGAGCAAACAAATGACTCGCATTAAATTGAATTGTTAGAAATAGAACTGTTTGACATTAAACCATACTTGCTTACAAATCCTATATACTTAATATATGCATGAATAGGATTTGGCATTAAATTACCTACAAAGGTTGATATGCCATAAAACTTAACCAACCTACAGGTGGAATGTATTTCATGTAACTAACATGATGTAACAGAGTAGCCAGTAAGAAATATTCCGAATGCATATATGTTTTTGCACCAGAAAAGTAGAATGGACACTCATATTGGCTGTATATTTTCTAATCTTGACAACAAGTTTTTTTTTTTTTTTTCCACTTTTGAATTTATAATTACTTTGTATCTACTGCATTTTGTACCAGAATCCAAAGTTTAAATGCGAAGTGCAATATACAGGAGTGTAATATCTTGGCAGTTTTGTTAACATGTATGGATGTATCAAATGATAAATATAAATATCTGGTAGTGGAAGAATATAGCCTAATAAAGAAAATTATCATCATTTCTATGGTAATATACAAAAAATTATATAGAAATTCAATACTTATATTCACCATCAAGTTAAGAGTAAGTTTCAGTCACTTCCAGTTTTTTTTTTACTGAACAGTTAATTTCCAAAATTATATCTTCTATGAACTACAATTCATTCATCATCCATATTTCTTTAGTCTTTCCTTCCTCAAACACTCAAAAGGTGTTGACTTATCACTGATAGCTGATACATAATTTTGTGGTTATAACTGTAACTGTTCAGTAAAAAAATGAAGGAAATAACTGAAATTTACTCGTATTTGGAAGGTTAATATAAATATTACATTTTTATATCCTTTTCTAGTATACTGCCACAAAAATAACAAAAATTTTCTTTGTTGGGCTATTTTGCACAAATACTAAATGTCCTACTGTAAAAGTTTTCCTCTCACAAATTGACAATCAACAGATATAACTATTTTTGTTCGGCTTGAATAACTTTTAATGTTCAGTTATTTATCATGAAGAGCCACTCAGAATGACCAGTAGAGATTTTTTCATAGCAGAAACATTCATTCTTGTTTTCTCATAAACTGCCAACTGAAGTTAACACTGGCTTCTAAAGTCATCTTAATAATATGATATCTTATGTAAATTGAGAACTCTTTCACATTTTCCATGCAGAGATTACATTTTAACACAAAATACAATATATTCATGATTTTCGTATACTAAAATTGGGGAACCAGTTGTAACTGTAATATAGTCATAACAAGTTATTCCCCTTAAGTGGAACTCTTCAATGATGTCACTCCAGAGATAGAAACTAAGGTTCACCCTCTTTCTCCTCGGGACTTCAATAAGTATACACCTGTTTTGTACAGCTCTGTAAATAAACTTGAACGTACATGGAATATCACTCTTGTTCTTAATGCATGCCTTATCATAGTATATTACAGTTACTAATAAATATGATATACTTTTTAGAAAAACAAAATACAATACAATTAAGATGATAATTTTATAAAATCCTGAATGTCAATTTCACTTTAAAGAGCTTCCTGTCTTCACATGTATTTTTAAAGATTATTTTAAGGATTTTTTTTATATATTTAGGAATATCAAGTCAAATGACAGAAGAACAATTGGAAAAATATTTGCAAGGTAAGAGATTCATCTTTTCCAGCAATTTGAATTATTGTTATGAAACAATGATATTATGATGGTTCTTTTAAGAGACTAGAATAAAAAATAAAGGGGAAAAGTAAGATATATCTGATAATCCACAGTAATGCCAATAGGATTTTAATGACTGTGTGACGGTGCATAAAATATTTATCCCAGGACGAGAGTTCATTTTACGCACGTGTGACGTCGGGGCAGTCTGGCACTTGACCCCTCGCAAAATAAGTCCTAGTCAAGATTCCTTTTTTGTGCAGATGGGAACTGGCAAATAATGTGGGGGTTAATTTGGGGCTAGACTGACCGCCGCTGGCAAGGGGTTTCCAAATTCACTTTACATACATCACCAAATCCTTTCATCTTCCTATCCCCTCGGATAACGGAAAACATGGACTTCTAGGTTAAGATAAAATATTATTCACTGTAGTCGGCAATTCCAATTTCCCGTGTAATGTTTTTAAGGTGAATAAGACATTTAGTGAGAATAGATTGAAGCGAATAAAGCTGAAAAAAGAAATATGCAAAAGAAGGCAACTCGACAGATAAACAACATAACGAATATATTTCACCATAAGGAAACATTTAAACTACAACAACAACTTGACAGGTGAGGACCAAACAAATATTTAAGGTGCCGGCTCTATTACCAGCAGACAGTCTTAAATACAAATGTCTCTCTACAGTCCTTTTCTTCTTTCTTCTTTCTTTCTTTACTTTTAAAACTTGAAAAGGTAGTTAGGTCCACTTGTTAGTTTACAGTTTATGAAACAAATTTCTTCAGTCTATTTCTTTCCTTTTCTAAATACATATAAGTTCCAATATTTGGGAGGGTTAGGAGGAAAACAGTTTAAGAGGTACTTAGCTTTTAAGTGGTTTATTTCGTAGATTCCTTTCTTTTACGGGCAAACGGCATTCTGTAGAACCTGGCTGGAAGGCACCTGTTATCTTCTTGTCCAAGTATTCTGCTCCGCTTTTCCCCCCGGAGCTGGCTGGAAACTGGCCTCTTTACCCGTCGGTTTCTGTCTCCAAAATGAAATTCTTTTCCCCTATTTCCTCTGATGAAAAGGGTACTATTTCCAGCACTAAGGCTTCGGCTAATCATTTGGCTCCTTCCTCCTCCACCTCATTTGGTCATGCTACTCAATGACTGACATTTCTTCTCTGTCCACCCAGTTATGGAGTGCAGGTAGTTTGACCTTATCCTGGCTGCCCTTAGCGGTCAGTCATTGTGTTTGTTAGTCAAACCCAGAAGGGGAAGGGAAATTAAATCTTACTTCTCCCCTCTCAGGGGCCTAACACGTGACAACTGGAACATAGCCATCATCAAATCTCTTTTCAATTTTTATGTTCTCAACAAGATCTCACAGTAAAATATTTTAAGATTTCATAATTTTCTACAAAAGCTTACGTAAGGAAATTATGTTCAGATTTCATTAGACAGACCTGCCATATTTTATATATTGTTTTATCTTTGTGTATGTGTTAGATGAATCCATTAGTTTCCTTCAATTAACTGCAACAAAAACTTCACTTATTGATGTAATAGTTGGAAGAGAGACTTAAAAAGCATTAAATCTTTCAACTACTATGTTTATATACCCTCAAAAGTTCTGTTGAACTAGTTTTTTTTATATACCTTTTACAAAAGTCTCACAACAAACTCAATCCAAAATACCCCCACATACTCAATATACCAACTGAAAAAAAATGGTTCTTAAGATTTAAAATCTCTCTTGTACCTGTTTTGGTCCTAAACATTAAATGATATAATCGAGAATCATGGTTGGTTACTCCATTCAAGTATTGTACAGATGTACAAACTTTTTATCTTTTGACATGTACCAATTTCAGGTTTGGGATTTTTACATTGTTAGAGTATAAAGTTATTAGTGTTTTAAATTTTATGCTATGTACAACATGTGAAAATAGGTTGTATGGTATTGCTGTTTGAAAGCTTGCTATTTCTATTTATAAGTAAATGGACTTGCCATGTTACTTAGTGCACTATAACAATTATCATTGTAATGATATATTATGATAATAATTATTATTGTATATATTATAATATATAATTATTATCATTTTTATCAATATATATTTTGAATTGTATTTACTGTTATTGCTGCATTTCATTTGGTTCTGACAAAGTGCTAAAGTGAAAATATAATTTGAATCTTTGTTGCCATTTATCAGTCATATGTCCTCAAAGAAAGTATAATATATCTTTGCATAATTTTCATAGAAGATGCAATTATCAGTCTGTCTGTTTTTTATAATGACTGCAAATATTATCTTTATCAAACATTACAAGAAAATAAAGGATATTGTGACGGCAAATTAACTAGAATCCCAAAACGGGACTTTATTTTTTCGCACGTGTGAAGACGGGGCAGACTGGCACTTGATCCCTTGTAGAATAAGTCCTTGTTCAGAGTCCTTTCTCGGGCATATAGGAACTGGCATATTATGTGGGGGTTAATTTATGGCTAGACCGACCGCCGTTGGCAAGGGGTTTTCAATTTTCACACTATTCCCACACCCACCAAGGCCACTGGTCTTCCTACCCCTAGAACAATGGAAGATATGAACCTCTAGGTTTATATGTAATAATATTATATAGTAGTCGACAACTCCGGTTTCCCGTATAAGAATTTTAAAGGAATTTATAGGACAATTTTAAGCAAGCCTAACATAAGGCAAATAGAAGCTGAAAAAGAAACATGAAATAACAGCTTGGTAGTAGACGACACAAAGAACGACTCGAGCACGTGGGAACATTAAAATATATCAGTCTTTTTACTACACATAGATACACATCTTCAAAGTGTCAGCTATATTATAAACCGATAGTACAGAAACATAAATGTCTTTCTTCTTTTCTTTTCTTTTGTCTTTAGTCTTTCTTCAACTTGAGAGAGAGAGGATATATAGTTGGGTATAGGGAGAAACAGTTTTAAAGTCTACTTATCTTTACGGACGACTTTCCTTTGGAGAGCATTTTTCTTTCTCTTTTTTTTTTTCTTTATTCTCGGGTTGATGGCATTTATTTTATTTTTGGAGTCTGGCTTGAAGGTAGGGTTTCTTTCCTACTTGTCCAAGATATTTCCGTCTTTCTTTTCCCGGAGTCTTGGCATGCGCTTCACCCCATCTGGTCACGATGATGTTTGATCCCAGACTAATTTTCTTATCTCCTATTTCCGCTGACGGAAAGAAGGTGCTACTTCCATTTTAGGGTCCTAGCCAATCATTTAGCTTCTACCTTCTTCCTTCCCCTGTCAGGCGATTCGTTAGGGCTATTATATGTCACCCGAGTCAGGTTACTGAGTACAGATTGCTTGACCCACATTACTATCATGTCTTAACGGTCATTCTTTTGGGTGACCTGCTAACTCAAACACGGAGGGGTAGGGGACATTCTTTATCTCTCCTCTCTTGGTGGGAGACAACGTGACAATATTCACTTGTAGACTTTGAGTTTAATAGTTTTTAAAGCAATAAATAGTAGTAAACATAGATTCCTTATAATATCAATTTTTCCAGCTATGGATGCAGCTTGTTCCAGTCTTTTATATTGAAATGTTTTCAAATATTTTCTTTGTTAAATTCCTTAATACCTTCTTTGTTAAAAAAAAAAGTATTACCAATATGATTACAAAGTGGCTAAACAATTACTATCACAATAAACATTTTTCAACCAACTGACTGAAAAATCACTCTGTCTTCAATATAGGAAGTTAAAGCATTTTTATTGTCTGTTCTTAATCTTTAGTACAGTAGACAACAGGTAAACTATATATTTATTGAATATATTCTGCTGAAAGAAAGTAGTATTGTTTTTGCTTATGTGTTTACTATCAAATTATCTTTAGACTTAATCATTATGATCATGATCATCATCAAGTTGTGCTGATAGCACAGAGTTCCCTAACTCACTTTCATCATCTGTCCCTATTGTCCATGAATCCTGGAAGGTCCTCTTGACTGCAACCAGTGTCTGAATAGAGCTAATGTATGTAAGTCCTTGCTGATCATCCAACAGTGATGTGTCCATGTGTAGGAGCCCTTAAGAGAATGTCACTTGTGTGTTTGTCTTTACTTCTCTAACAGTGCTCAGCATATCTTATTCATCTAACTTGGATGGTTTGTGAGATAGGAGGCAAGTGACTGTATAGCTGCTTTTTGTGAGATGATTCTTCCATGATTTATTTAGAACAGCATGTAGCTTCTTGTCTAGTTTCTATTTAGCTTTATCTCAATGCTTTTCATTAGAGTCCAGGTGGTTCATCCATACAATAGTACTGATATAGCATCTTGAGAGCAAAACTAAAAGCTGCCAGCCAAGAAGAAAGACGTTAGTAGTGGAAAGAACATTTCAAGAATCTACTCGGAAACCTTCATGAACTCATTGATAAACCTACTAAAAAATTATTATTAGCCAACTAGACATCAAACTTGGACAGTTTATGGAGGAAAAAATTTAAAAGCGAAAAAGTAGCAGACCATGACAAAATACCTCCTAAAGTATGGAAGACTAGGAAATTTGGCAACATACTTCTTTGATTACACAATACTGTGTATAAACAAAATACAATTGAGAAATGGATAAAAGGTTCCACCTTCTCATTTCCCAAGAAAGACAACCTCAGAATCATTAAGAATTACAAAGGCATAACTCTTACTTCTATAGCTGCTAAGGTTTATAATGCCCTGCTTCTCAATCATATTCAACTTAAAGTTGAGAAAATTCTAAGAAAAAATCAGAATGGTTTTCAAATAAATTAATCCACAACTTCACAGATTCTGACTAATTGTTGAATCATCAAAGATGTACGTGAAAAAATCTCGAGGCAACACTATTGTTTGTAGATTTCTCCAAGGTATTTGATTCCATATACAGAGGAAAGTTGGTGCAAATACTACTACCATCTGGTCCCCAAAGAAATTATTACTGCTATAATGAGGCTTTACAATAACGTAAAAGAAATGGTTTGCTTACATGATGGTGACACCAACTTCTTTGTCTTTGTCACTGGAATTTTGCAAGGAAATACATTAGCACTGTATATGTTTATAATCTGCCTAAGTTACATGAAATAGACATCAATAGATCTACTAAGAGAAAATGATTTCACATTTAAAAAGACAAGAAACAGATGATATCCTGCAGAAACTATGACAGACACACATTACACAGATGCTCTCATGTTTTGTACAAATACACCTGCCCAAGCTGAATCCATCCTGCATGCACTGGCTTCTGCAAGAATGCAAATAAAACAGAGTTCATGAGTTTTAAACAAGAAGAAGCCATCTCCACTTGAAGTGGAAGGCTTCTGAAATTAGTAGAACAGTTCATATATCTTGATAGCAATATCTCATCTACTGAAAGCAATGTCAATATATCCAAAGGGAAGGATTGTATTATCAACAGGTTATTGATTATATGGAGATCTGATCTCTTTGGCAAAATATGACAGGATTTCTTCCAAGCTGTGGTTTTGTCAGTATTACTGTATGGAGGCACCACTTGGACTCTAACAAAAAGCATGGAGAAAAAGCTAGATGGGAACTATACAAGAATACTATGTGCTATTTTGACCAAATCCTGGAAGCAGCAGTTTTCAAAACAGCAGTTGTACAGGCACATACTTCTCATCTCACAAACTATCCAATGGAAAATTTTGTGCTGGGGTTGCCATTAAATGTAGCACAAATCATTATCAGATTTTTTCTATACTATTTAGTGATTTTAAGATTCCTACACCTTCTATGATGTTATTGATAGAGATTTTCCATGCAGATACTGACACAACTATCCATCTGTTACTGGGATCATAGTATTTATGTTCAAGTTCTCTATGGTAATATCTATATTCCTGTATATGATGTCTATATTCTGCTCAGCTTGAGGTCATTATTTTTTGTTATTTTTACTATTTGTATTAGCTTTTAAGAATGTTTTCATTTTTTTACACAAATATTCCTTTATAAAATGTTGATTAGGCAGATTAACAGTTCATCAAATAAAACCTTTCAATGTATCAATTAAAATTGACATACTCTGAAGTGTAAAAGTCTATTGAAAAGGAAAAGTTGAAACTTGAGTCAAAGATGTAGGCCTCGAGAAAGTTGGAAATTTGAGGAAGTCTTTTAATAAAGTATATAATGGTGATTTTAGATGACTTTTAATGTAGCAGTGAATTTTGAAGTCTTTTAATGTCTTGGAAGTTTCCACTGTTTCTTTAAGGTTGGATTCTTCTTTTGTTATAATGATAAAAGAGACTTCCTTTTTCATCTGAGGCATATTCTTCAACTAACTAAAGGGTCAAACCTATCGCGGGACCCCAAAAAATGTGTGGATCCTGCAAACAATTGTAAGTAGCGTGTGTGATTGACAGAGGAATAGATAAATGACAGAGACAAATGGATAAGTTGAAATATCAGGTTTTATTGAGTGAATTGTACACGAAAGATGTATAAGTGTAGAATCGTAGTTGTCTCATGTCAGTGTAGTCTCTGTTGGGTGTTGAAAGTTTGTGTTGCAGAAAGTTGTAGACTTGGTTGTCTATCAGTTTGTGGTGACAGTGTGTCTAGAAGGTGAGGATGGTCTCTGTGTTTGGTGCAGATTGTAGATGTAGCTGTATAGTCAGGTTGTAGATGTTGCTGGATATGGTTGATGAGGTTGATACATTGCTTGCAGAGGCTGGATGATCAATGTCCTGGTTTATGCAGTCCTTGGTTAACAGGGTATGTGTCAATGTGGCCTTGAAGTGCTGGAGCTACTCCAAACAGTGTGGTTGCTTGTCGACTTGGTACTGCTGGTACTATTGCTTAGTTGCACAGGAACAGCTGCTGGGTTAAGCTGGAACTGGTCTGCAGTTGGTGCTGTTTGTTGCATCATAGTCTCATGGTATCTGCTAGCAAGATGTAGTAAGGAGACCAGAGGAGGACGTAGAAAACTTTCTGAAGTTAGCACTTAGAAGTGCTGTTTGAATGAGAGGGCAGCAGTGATTGGTTTGGTTGGCTGTGCTGGGTCTGCAGCAATGATTGGTTGGATTCCATGTTGTCTGCTTTGGCTGGTGGTGAGGATGCAGACCCTCATGTTCAGCAGCTGTGTTTGGCAGTAAGTGTGACGGTAATGTACCTAGGCATTCGAAGCGCGCACGAACGTGTCTGGCTTGTAGAGCGGAAACTGATTTGGCTGCCTCGAGCATATTTGACGACGGGAGATCTCGAACCAGCGAGAGGTAATTTGCACGTATGCAAATTCTTACGAGATCTCACGATAATACAAATACGCACGGTAACGGCTGAATGGGCTGATTTGTTCTGAGTGCATTTGCCCGACTAACGTGTTACATCTCAAGGAAGGAAGGAAGGAAGGAAGGAAGGCGAGAACCAGAAGGGGAGAGAGAAAGAAGGAAGGAAGGAGAACGAGGGAGAAAGCGAGAGAGAAGGAACAGCTACTGAGAGAGAGGGAGAAAGCGCTCAACTCAATACACCCAGAAACTAACAACAGTGTCCTCTCTTGAATTAATACAAGAATCAGTTTCCTGTTGCCTTTTACGCCTGCTCTTGACAACAGTAAGGACGCAGACTCCATGCTGCTGCAAAAGAGACAGATTCTACCTCTCCTTCAGGCTCGAGCAAGCCTGGCCACCTGCTTAATTTTTGGTTGATGCCTGGGTTTATATAGTGTCAGTCACTGCTGCACTACTGGGCTGAGTGAACTGGCTTCTGTACACAGGAAGTTCCTTTATTAGATATAAGTAATAATGAAATACTTCATTATACTTTGAAGAGCAACTTTTAAATATAATGTATTTTATCCTGTAGTTATAAACTTATTTCTGAAAGGCCAGCAGAATTAATTCCTTTTGACAAATAGTTTTTGTGTTCATAACAGAAGTTCTCTCATGACATATGCACAATGTTTTGTTGTCTGACATCGTGGGTGACTCAGTGTTTTCTCTAAACAGGTGATTTTAAGGTTGAGTAGCCAGAGCAGCTACAATAAACTTATTTAATTATTTGAACTCTTACACAAAGCCTTTTTTGCTCCAATTCAATTCAGAATCAGTGTCTTTGATCCCAATTTCCATTTCTAATATCTTTTTCTTTTAGTAGACTGCTCAGTTTAGAAAAGTTTTCAAGTCTACTTAGTTTTATCTCACAATTTATATATTTATTAATTTGTATTATTATTTTAGTTCAAAACATTATTTTAACTTTTATAATTTTTATAGTAAACATTATTTCGGTCTTTTTCAAATCATAATTTATTCATTTGTATATAGTATCAATTTTGTGTTACATATTCAGCCAATTTTAGACAAATCTTCTACATTGACAATGTTGGAATTTGTTCGCAAGGCTCAGTTGTTGTGAGTAAACACTCATTTGCATTAGAAGCAATGAGCTACAAATTGAAGTGAGATTATATGGACATTGGGGCATTCCATTGTTCTCAAGTGGCTAAGTCCATTCTCTGGACAGTGATTGGTTGCTGGCCCAGTGAATGGATATATTAGTGTGTGTATACACTGGCTTGCTTCAAATGTTATGGGCTCGGTATGAAGTTACTGCCCATTATATTTTTTGTCTGCCAGCTGGATGCTAGCTGGGGTTGCTGAACCGGTAAGTGTTGTTCTTGTTGCTTATTCTGCACGTTAGAGCAGTGGCTTCTACAAAGAACTCATTGTAATGTTTAGTTGAATATTAAAAACATTTTCTATCATTACCCTAAAAGTCAATTATAATCCTTAAAGTCTTTCTGTATTTGTTGGTTTATTTTGCAGATCTTTGCCTAAGAAACCTTAATAACTTGGCTAGTATTGACCTGATCAAAATGGATGAAGACAATTTTGACATAAAACCATTAGGTAAGTGCATATGATAATAGGTAAGAGAAATAATGAATTATTTGTTGAATTACCTGGCATAGCCTGGCATCATGAATATCTGCTGCTACTTTTATAATGGAGGACAAAAAGATATGTTCAGAATCTATATGGAATGTATCTTACTGGCAACCGAGTTACGTGATAAATATTACATCTGTAAAGATGTTTCTGCATTTACTGCCCTATGTTATCCACTGGATGATCCCTTGCTATCAGTAAGAAGGTCTAATCCAGGTGAGTGTAAATGACCTGTGGGTCCAGGGTAGAAGAGGCAATGGCTTGTTTACCCTTCTCCCATCTCCAGTTGATGCCTATGCCTTGAGTTTTAAAATAAAAAAGAAATATGTTTTTGAAATGAACTAATAGCATGTCAATATCTATCCTACCAGGTATATCCTGAATCTTCAAGCAAAGAATTGATTATGAGATTAGAAATATATCTCCAGATAATTGTATTTAAAATAATTAAATTTTCTTTTAATTTTCTTAAATCATTTTAGCATCTTCGGAAACAAATTTTGCCTATATTCATGGCAATATGGCAAAGAATCAGGATTTTTAATTTCAATTATATTTTGTGTTAAGTTCAAACTAAATGAAAAATATATTTACATTTAAATAAGTTATTACTTTTCTCAATGAGAGAAAGTGCAGTTATTCTCTTACATAAGGTTCATGACTTTAAAATAGATAATGAGCATTGTATTGCAATAAAGTTACAAACTGATTCCCTCACTTTGATGGATGGAGTTAGAATAGAAACTGTTGAATCAATTCTACCAAGTTAATTCACTTTAATTTGGTTGTTTTCTTGGATGCAACTAATAGATAAAAGGACAGGTAAAACTTAAAACAAAAAATTGGTTTGATTTGGTTTAGTTTGGGTTGGTTTTATGATATATCAACCATTGTAGGTTATTTGATAGAAAATCCTCTTTATACACATATATTAAATATATATGATTTGTAAACACATTTTATTGATAACATTTTTAAACACATTTTAAAACAAGCCTAAGCTCATTCTTTTACACACAGTTAAATGGTTCCTAGTATTGCTATGTATCACTAACAATTCAATTAAACATCAGTCATTTGTTTACACACAGTTGGATCATCAAACAGTTCTATTTCAAACAATTCAGTTTAGCATAAGTCATTTGTTTACACACAGTTTAAATGTCAAATAGTTCTATTTAATCCATTGATAGAACTCTATCAGGTGCTACCACTCCAGGCCAGAGTGGACCTGGGAGCATTGGTAGTGAAGGGGTACTCTGCATTCCCCAAAGCTCCAGCATTACAGGAGCCTCACCATCAGGTAGTTTAATGTCATATCGAGAACATTTGTTGGGAGAATCTTATCCCTCTGCAGAAATATAGTCTGTGTATTCTATAGCCCCAGTGAACAGGGCAGTTAAAACAGAAGAGGCCAAATTATTTATAATAGTAGCAAGGGGTGTCACTATTGAAATGCATACAAATTCAACTCAAGTATTAAAAACGAAACAGACGTTAGATATGTTAACAGTAACAATAAAAATGTTTTTTATAAGCAAGCTTTAATGTAGAACAGAAATGAAATGAAAATGTACATTACTTGTTAAAGATGAAAGCTTGATTCTTCATTGAAAGTTATTTCTCAGTATAATTATGGATATATTTAGTGTTATTAGATTCAAGATTCCTTTCAAATTCTCTAATAACATTCAACATATATTTCATTGAATTATTATTAAAAAAGCAATTTCAAGTTGCTTCCCTTCATCTATTCTTTTAGACAAGTTAACAAAAAGCCACCACATGTCCAGCTTCAGCAATGATACTATTCTACAAACATTTTTTAAAGATATCTGCACATCAAAGACTTGTAAATAATTATGCAAATTACTTTAAATACATAAATAAACAAATCTATTAATTTTCAATACATCATATTTCCTTATTTACTGTATATTTAGCAAAGAATATACTGATCTCTTTTTCAGACTTAGGCAAAATAATGGCTAGATACTGCATTGCTTTTGACACAATGAAAAGACTGAGCAAAGTAACTGGTTCGGAAGATATAAATGAACTGGTAAGCACAATAATAAGCATTTAAGAATATTATTTTTTTAAAAAGTTTATCGTCTATTTTAAGTGACAAAATTATGTGGTAATTATCTATATTGAAAATGGAATCAGCTAATCAGGTTTGAATTCTAGTTAACTGTTCATTTCACAGTATTGCTCATTAGACACTTCCTCATATTCCTATCCATCAGCAGAAATGATCTCATTACTGGCATGCCATAATTGTCAGCAACTAGATATGGGATTTTTTTAATATTACTGCTAGTACCATGTATCAATGTACTATCTGTTTCATTTTATTTTGAGAGGAGATAGGCATTGCCAGTTAATTCTCTTTGACTAAGAGATGTAAATAAGTAGTGAGTATGGCACCTCAACTGGCCATTATAGGAAAAACCCACCTCCAATTAATCTTATTCTACAAACAGTTCAAACTAATATTATATTTAGTCCAAATAATTCATGGGATAATGATTCATTTCAGAATTTCAGATTACATCAACCAACCATTTTATTTTTGAATTTTACTAAAATCATTGCCTCAATTTTAAAAGTTAACTTTTACAATGAAAGCATTCAGTTTCCGCTATTATTTCAACTAACAGAAGAGCAAATTTATTTTTACTCTGTTATGAAAACAAGAATTGTTAAAGAATTTGTTATTCCAATGAAATTAAAGTTCATAGTTTGTTTCCTTATTTTATTTCAGTTGAATGTATTGGCTGGAAGTTCAGAATTCATGGATATCCAGTTAAGAATAAATGAAAAGAAAATTCTTAATTCATTAAATAAAGATAAAACTAAAACAACTATCAGGTAAATTACATCTGCATAGTTTGTGAAAGAATTCTTTGTATTTATTTTTCTGCAATCACTTATAAGAAGTTATAATATTAGAGTTTTATTGAATATTTGATGTAAAAAAAGCCGTACATTTTAAAAATCTTTGTTGATAATGTTTTTATGCACAAACCTGACACTTTTTGTTTTTAAGATATCTAAGTATTTATATTTTATACACCATAATAGTCATTCATATTTATCCAGCAAAAAATTATCATCCACAATGCTTTGCATTAGAATATATGAATAGATATATAATCCATTTATGATTAATTGCATTTTTCTTATTTTAGATTTCCTATGAAAGAAAAGATCAAAACAAAAGAAATGAAAATCAACTGGTAAGTTATACAGCAACAACCTTAAAATTTTCCTTTTCAGGGCCCAATTTTTCTCTTAGATATTAAATGTGCCATTTTGAACATATGCCAAATTGTTTTCACTATTTTCTCTCTTAAGCAACAAACATCAATATATAACATCCCCCTTTTTGAAAATCACACCTTGTCTACATTCTGTCCTCCACATACTGCTGTGATAAATACCTGCTTGCCAGAAATTCTATTTAGTCTTTCTTGAATTCCCATTGTTCTATTCTTGGTCTACACATGTTCACTAAAAAATAAAACAAATGGTAATGAAGGTGTTGAGAGAAAAGCTTATTTTGAATAGAGTTTTCTTTACAGGAATGATTTTATTATCTTGATATTTACTAAGCTTAGCTTTGTACAGTACAATGTCAAATGGATGGCATGTGCAAGATTGTACTAATCTTTCAAGTAGAGAGAGCTTGTTAACATAAGCTTTTGAATAGATTTGAACACTAGCCCCTTTGCCCAGGTTGAATATATGATCTGGGTGAAAAGTATCATATGTCACTGAACTAATTACAGAGTGGGGTGGCATGATCATGGGTTTAGGAAAGCATGGGGGTAGTACAATGTAACCCGGGTATAAGAGAGTTGTCTGGACCTGAGAAGAAGTATCTTATATGCACCATCAGGATTACTGCTTTTTGCTTCAAAGTAGGCTGTCAGAGTTTCAAGCGCATTCAATGCAACCAGAGAATTTGGCACTGGTTTGTCACTTTCAGAAACTTCAGAACTTACGCTTTCAGCATCATCATCTTCATCAAAATCTTGATCATCCAATTTTATACTATGTGTGATGTCCGTGTCAGTCAGGTCTCCATAACATTGTGTATGGTCATCGAAGCTGATAAATTTGTCAAAATCTGTTTGCTGATCGGTTTTCAGTGGCAGAATTAACAAACAAACTTCTGACTCAACAGAACAGTGGGTAAAGTGAAAGTGCTGTCCAGTAAATGCAATGACAAGTAAAGTCGGCAAAAAAGCAGGCGGCACTACTCTTAGACACTCAAAGCAAAATCATCAGGTAGAGGGTGTCTCCTACAGACACAGATTGGACACACCATGTCTCTAGACTAGTCAAGAATAAGTCATTGAACTTCACTCTCTCTCTAACTGACCTCTGTTTGACCGATTTATGACATCACACTGTCACTTAAAACAAACTCTCTTATATCAGGGATGACGGGACCAGATAAAATCTATCTTATATCAGGGTATCTTATATCCGGGTTACACTGTATGCCCATGTCAATGGTGGCTATCTTGCTGAAGGATAATATTTCTATTTTTTTTTTACTTACGTATTATGCTTGTTTTGTAGATTTTTTTCCTTACTGTGAATATCATAGGCAGCCACATTTTCATTGATGGGATTAAATTTCTCTCTGAGAGTCCCCTGTTTTATTGGTGATATAGTCCCCTAAAGTAAATGATGGCACCAATATCAGGATGGATCCTGATCCTAGACTTGCAAGCATTAAAGATATCCTTGACATCTTGTATCTGGCAATGGAGAGAATGGAATTAATGTTGCTTTCACTTCTTCAAAGCTAGGACCATTGCTTAACTAGTAGGTATCAGTTTCTGGATCAAACATTACATGTGCAATGAGATCATTGGCTTTTTCTTCCTTGATGCTCCAGTGTAGTAACTCATTAATTTTTAACTTTTGATTGGCAAACTTTTGCAAAGTGGTGCCACTTGCGATATACATTGCATGTTTGGCCCCATGCTATACATAATTATTGCCAGTTGTTTGTTCTCGGGCCAGCATGTTGGTAACCACCATAATATTAACACACATTATGATGGGGTTGTATTATAACAATGTTGTCATCATTGTTCCTAGTAATAATAAAAGGACAAAGACCATTGTTGTTTATTATTTACTCTGTATTCTGGACCCATTTTTTTCAGTGATTACGTTGACATCTGAAGTGCTGCTCTGTCTGAAATTCATGACATTTTGTTTTGGTCTCACATGGCCATCTCAAATACAACTGCATGGCTCATATTCTGTTCAAGGGTTTCCAGCTACCCTGTGTTTGTCAATGTATCTACTTGTTGCATATCATTGGCTATATCTCGAATAAATTGATTCTTGATAAATCATGATTGCAGTTGGGACCTATGAAATTACAGTTCTATGCTCCTGATCTTAAATGAATCAAATATCTTTGAAGTGACTTGTTGGCACTCTACAAAATGGAAGAAAACAAAAATTCTCTACATCATGAGATTTGATTTCTGTATCACCAAGGTTACAAGCAAGTCAAGTAGTTTGCCGGGGTCATTATTGAAAAAATCAGTTTAGTTTTTGATAAAAAAAAGTTCTGGACAGTTTCCTTCTCGCAATTGTGTACTTGAATGTTTGACTGTGTGAGAGGAAGGTTAGTAATTTTTGTGAATATGTTGCAGTCTATTTTGAACTTTCAGAATTGTTGTTTTGTCATTTCCAAGTGGAGTTGGAAAAGTATTGCAGGTGGTGTTTTTGCGTAGTTAGCAAACAATAGTGGTAAGACTGGAAGTTCTTTGATGAGGTTTAGTATGGCAAGCAGTTGCAGTTTTGTTTGTATTCTTATGAAAATGCTGCTGGTGTCATGCTCTGTTCAAATGTAAACAAACCAGACCACTCCAATGACTTAAAAATGCTATGTCCAGTTACGATAGGAAATGATGAAATCATTCATAACCCTAAATAGCAATTATAGCAAAAAAGAAACAATCTGTTTGTTTACAACACTAACAGTGACAGTCCTGTTAAAGTCATCTTAACCAAGATAAAGTGGATAATCTCCAGAAGCCTATTACTGGCTAATGAAGTATTTTATTACCACTGATATTTTAAATGAATGAACTTTTGATTAATACAGCCCTGTAGCGAGTCATCACTTTCGCCCCATTTAAAGACAAGTATTTTCACAGTAAGGTGGCTTGTCCAAGACCAGAATTTACAATCTAAGGAGACCTTTGTGTCTGCGCTTTACTCTTCCTTAGAATCTGGTGACTCATAAGCGATGCTCCATGGTGTGATCGAATATCTTTTAGTCACATCCACCTTATATCAACATAGATTTGCAAGATGGTCATTTTAAGGACCTTTAGAGGTCTCCAACCCTAGTGTTGGAGCATCTCTGACAATTCTTATGAATTTGTCAAAGCAGACGGCTTGGAGGAACCATGAAGACGTTAATAAAGCCATCTGGTCTTAAACATTTTGATTGATTCCTGTTCATGCAGTGCTAAGACACAGTGGTCTTAGCCATGGGTTCCCCATTTGTTCCTTGCCTCCGCAGAGCTAAGACATGGTAGTCTTAACCATTCATCAGTTCGTTCCTTGGCTCTGCTATGCTAAGACATGGTAGTCTTAGTCACACCACTCGTCCGCTTGTTCTTTGGCTCTGCAATACTAAGACACAGTAGTTTTAGTCACAGCACTCGCTGGCTTGTTCCTCTGCTCCGCAATGCTAAGACACAGTAGTCTTAGTCACTTGTTTGTTTATTCCTCACTTCCGTAGAGCTAAGACATGGCAGTCTTAGTCCACTCATTCGATCTTCGCGACCAATTACCTTTAACACCTACCATCAACATCTCACTGTCTCAACTATCAACATCCAGCAGTCATGACTATTCCATCACCAATACGACAATCAAACTGTAACCTATGACATAAATTGTTATTTGATTATATACCGTTATCTTGTCTTTGTTCTCTTCATTGTTTTCTTGCTGTCAATTTACACACCCAACATGAAAATAATTTGCGAGGTCAATGTTCTTATCAACACTGGCTCCATATTTATATAATCTTGAACAAAGGAGATATTTCCCTCTTGTTCCTACAGATTTTACTATGAAATTGTAACTCCAGAAATTGTTCAGTCCCATCAGCATTTCCTTTTTTTGGAGGCCTTGTAAATCAGAGATTGACTTCAACTCTACCTTTTGATTATAAGGAGGTACAGCCTCAGAATGACCCTCCAGAATTTAACTTTGAATTTTTGGTGCTTCAGGCCACAAGGTTGACATGTACAAATTCTGTTTAAATTTTATTTTTGAAAACATTCAAAACCTCAGAATTAGAGAATGAGACAGACCTTTTTATAAAATACTTGAATTGGTACATTTTTTTACACTAGTAGAGATAGAAATTCATTTGACCTTATTTTTAGTTTTAATTGTACAATAGTGACAATGAGGGGAGGGGGTAAATTTTGTTTCAGTGTTAGTCTAGAAGTTTATTAAAAATATTTTGTAAACTCAAATTTCTCTGTCAGTATTTAATTCTGTCACAGATCTATATTTGGTTAAAATAATCCTTTGTAAAAGTTACCTTTTATAAAACCAAATTTAATCTTGTAATAACTGATCAAATCAACTCAATGAATCTTTTTCAGGACAAACTTTATGTCCCTAAGGATACAGTAAAATATTGAAATAAAGTTGTTTATTTTGTTAAATTTTTCACATTTTTCTCAAGAATGTTAAGTCAGAAGTACTTAATTTGATTACCTCAGTTGTAAGCTATTTGACTTTTGTTTACTTACAAGAATTTACCATTTAATAATTGAAGAATTGTATAGGTTTTTTATAGCGAGCAAATAAAGACTGGAGACATTTTTTCATACTCAACAAATGAAAAAAATGAATTTTGAATTCCTTGTGAGTTGTTAAATATCCCAGTTTCTTTAAGTTAGTGATTAAAAGCCAAGATTAGAGCTTGATACCTGAATATTTTCAGTTTTTAGTTCAAAAGAAACTATTTAAACAAGTGTAGAAAATAAGAAACAATATCTAATTTGATAATGTAACTTTTTAGATTACAGTAGTGCTCTGAAATCTGTCAGTACCATATAATCACTTTAGGATCAGCTGTGATTCCTTTGGCAAAACATCATTATCACTAACTCACAGTGCTTTAGCAGTTGATCATCACATACCATCAATTGGATTTATTCATTTAGTTTATAGCATATTTGTAGTTATTACTCTATTTTGGATTTTTTTCTGTTTTCCTCAAGTTTTTTTTAAAACTGGAGCAGCAGGAAAGCTGTGCCATCTTAACCAGAAAATATGGTCATAGCAACATTGCATATTTATGAATGGTCAAATTATACAGATAAATAGTACATAGTAATTACAAAAACACTTGAGTGTTTTTGTGCTCATTCTGTATACCAATTGATATTATTTACCTAATTGAAAAATCTATTTCACTGACAGAGTAGATATTATTGATTTAACAAGTTCTGGAATGAATAATTAAAAATATTTACATTCTGCCAATTAAAGTATGTTTTGAAAAAATTGTCATATTTGATCCTGTACATTTTGCTGAATTAGTAATTGCTTCTATGAAATCCAAAAATCATCTTTCTTATTGTTTTCCTTTACTCTGAAAATAGGAAAAATCTGGTCTTACACAACCCCACAAAAATTTGACTAAAATGGCTGTACGCTCCTGAAATTCAGGAAGTTGTCTTTTCTATAGTTTCCTTAAGTCTGAAATATTTAGATTAAAAATTGAATTTTTAGAAAACTTAATGAATACAGAATTATTTCTAAATTTTTTGAGTTTCATAATTTTTTCCTTGATATTTAATTTTCCATCTTATCTACGGCTAAATAACAAAATGTAAGTGATTACCCTCTGAGTGTGCTAATTCGATAATTTTTACAATGGGAAGAACTTTACAAAACAGTACAATTTATATTTTATACTAGTTTTATATCTTTTTCTATTTAATAGTATTTATTAAATCTGATTTGAATATTTGTTGTTAAAAGAAAATTTGGGACAGATTTGCAGACAGAATTTGCCATAATGAACTGAGCGACATTTTCTGTTTGTTCCTTTATTTATCTCCATATTTTCAGCTAAGATGAGAATGTACTACTCTCAGTGGATTTTAAGATTACAAACAATTATCTATATATTTATGTCTATTTTTTTAAATTTATTTTTATTCTTGAGGAAATATGAAATTTTATGCTTATCAATGTAATAGATGTTTTCATCTGCATATATTATATCTTATAGTTTTTCAAATAACCATAGGATTCAAGCTGTGATCCTTAGCAGAAATGCTGAGGAGTAACAGTTTGATTCTTAACAGAATGCACAGATACTACACTAATCCCAGGTAGAAGTACCAGTCTATACCTAAATAGTCCTTATGCCATAAGCTAGTGTATATATATATATATATATATATATATATATATATATATATATATATACACTAGCTTATGGCATAAGGACTATTTAGGTATATATATATATATATATATATATATATATATATATATACCTAAAAATAGTCCTTATATATATATATATATATATATATATATATATAATTGAATATGTTTACAAATAGTGAAGGCATATTCTCAAATTAGTCAAGGCATTCATGATTTTAGATATAATGTATAGATAGTTTATAGTTTGATAATATTGAACATAATATAATACGATAACTCATATTTGTTCTTTGTCCTTTTTCTCCTGCCTTTACAGTAAAAGCTTTTTTTAAATACTTTTATCACGTCTTTTACTTTGTTTGTCAAAAGTCTGATACAAGCTAGTCTTGGCTGCCTTCCAGTCCCAGATTTTTCATTGTCTCAAGATATCAACAAGATATTCCGCTCTGGACAAAGAATCACTCGTTGTAAGTAATTTTTTTCTTTTATTTGATTATTTCTTTCTTTTTGAATTTGGTACTGAAATAAGATACAGAATATTTTCAAGTTGGTTATTAAAGGAACTATTTGATATATCTTGATTCTATATAATTTTTTTACTTTCTGTCATCCTGGTTATGTTATTTCTTTATATTATCTCTAAGCAAACCACTCTCCTACAACTACTTTATCTGACCAAGCTGCAGCAGCAGCAGTAGCAAGCTTTTATGCCCATTTTTAATCGAGACAAAAACCAGTCATTTCTGCTCTAATAAACTTACAATTAAACTATGAAGACAGCAATTGTTTTCTGCTATTTATTATATTTGTGCAAATCAAATATGAACAATCATAAATCTCTTGTTAGTATAAGATTGTAAGTTAAAAGATATAAATATTAATTTTTCTTTCAGGTTTGCTTGAAATTTTATGGATGAAAGACTCTTACAATGGACTTCTCAGTGCAGTTTACCTCTACAAATGTTTTCGTGCAAAGATTTGGGAAAATTCAAAATATGTCACCAAACAACTTGATGGAATTGGTAAAATATCTGATTTTTAAAACAAAAAATTGGCTATTTAATAATTTATTTGCCATAGCTATTTTCTGAAGATTTATGGGGAAAGAAGATTTGTTTGGGTTATTATTTTAGTTTGTTTCATTAGTTGTGGTTGTTAGTTTTGTATTTAGTGTATCTGACTTCATTTGTTTTCTTTTTACTCCATTTAACTTGTTGACTTCTTCTTTGTCTATAGAAGGCTGCAAAAGAATTACTGAAGGAAGGAAGACAGGAAAGAAATGAAGATACCTTTTAAATTTCAACTTTATTTTAGGATTTAAAATGGCTATTGTGAGGAGATATTTTCCTGAACTAATAGACATAGTTGCGTTTCCCAAATAAGGCATTGAAATATAGTAGTCATTTTTGGTGGATGATGATTTTAAAGTCTGTAGTTATGTCTAGTTGGTGTTTTTGTGGGCGTTACTGGCGAATACGCCTAATCAAGCAGAGACACTACTGCATAGTCTGGAATGAGCTGCAGCTGGCATTGGCCTCCATGTCAATGCACACAAAACTGAATATATGTGTTACAACCAAACGGGCAACATTGCCACACTAGACGGAGCCTCTCTGAAACTAGTAGACAAATTCACCTACCTAGGAAGTAGCGTCTCATCGACCGAAAAAGACATTGACACACAACTGACGAAGGCATGGACAGCTATCGATAGGCTCTCGATCATATGGAAGTCGGACCTAACGGATAAAATGAAACGCAGTTTCTTCCAGGCAGCGGTTGTGTCGATACTACTATATGGACGCACCACATGGACGCCAACTAAGCGGCTGGAGAGGAAACTAGACGGAAATTACATAAGAATGTTGAGAGCAGTATTGAACAAGTCCTGGCGACAACACCCCACGAGACACCAACTATACGGACACTTGCTCCCCATCACGAAAACTTTACAAGTTAGACGAACCAGACACGCGGGACACTGCTGGAGAAGCAAGGACGAGCTCATAAGCGATGTACTCCTGTGGACCCCCACATATGGATGTGCAAAAGCAGGACGACCAGCACGAACTTACATACAGCAACTATGTGAGGACGCAGGATGTAACCCTGAAGACCTGCCGGAGGCAATGAATGATAGGGAGAAGTGGCGAGAGAGGGTCAGGGATATCCGTGCTGGCGGCGTGACATGATGATGATGATGTTAGCATAAATGGCTGCTAACAGGAGAGTCATTTTGGTACTATTTACCAACCCCTCCGCTCGGGCAGGATATGACACAAGGTCAATTTTTAAGCGGAGTTTAACAGGTTTGAATTCAGAGTTTTCCTTCTCCTAGACTAGTTGCCTCACCAAGGCTGAAGAACCTAGTCCGTCCTACTATTTATCCATAGCTGGAGGGAGAATAAGGGGGTTCATACCTTTCCCAAGGGTATTTGCCCGAAAGTGAACGTAATAGCGCGACTGGAGTACGAACTCGCGTACTACGATTCCGCAGTTCATCACTTTAACCATTATACCACGAGGACAACCCCTCCGCTCGGGCAGGATATGACACAAGGTCAATTTTTAAGCGGAGTTTAACAGGTTTGAATTCAGAGTTTTCCTTCTCCTAGACTAGTTGCCTCACCAAGGCTGAAGAACCTAGTCCGTCCTACTATTTATCCATAGCTGGAGGGAGAATAAGGGGGTTCATACCTTTCCCAAGGGTATTTGCCCGAAAGTGAACGTAATAGCGCGACTGGAGTACGAACTCGCGTACTACGATTCCGCAGTTCATCACTTTAACCATTATACCACGAGGACACCCCCAATTTTGGTGAGTTGTGAGTTTAAAGGTCTGTCCTGTTGTCTTGTAGATATGTTCAGCAAAGGCTGCTGCTGCTGCTGGTGGGAGAGTGAGCCAGTGTGTTGCTTAGCTGACACATGGTCTTCCTCATCAGCAGCAGGAGAGAAGTAGTTCTTTCCGCTCCAAGTGGTCATTGCTGAATGAGGCAGAGTTTCTCTTTATCATAGGGAAGGTCCTTTCTTTAGGTATGTGCCGCTCCTACTTTCTTTTAGGGGCTTCTGGGAACCACTACCTTTTTTAATTTATTCTATTTTATTTTTTTATTTTTATTACTCTCCACAGCTCTAATATAAAATATCATTCTAGCTATTTTTCAGACTTTTTTTTTGTTGTTTTTGACACAATATTTTAATTGATAAACTTATCAACCTTCTTGTATTATCTAATATTTTATGATGAAATACATTCATAATTCAATAGATTTTTGTCTTCATCAGTGTTTTTTTAATATAATGTATTATCTGATGTATTGCAGTTGGTGGTAATTAAAAGTTACTAACTACTTTTTTTTTTTTTTTTTAATGTCAAATGCATCTAAAGGAGGAAGAAAAAGTTATTAGTGAAAACATTGTTTAAAAGCAATTAAGATGGAAAGAATAGTCTGAAAAATATATGGAATAATTATCTTTTTATAATACCAAAATCAATTCTACTTGTATGTCTTTGAAATTATTGCTTAGATAAAATGAAAACATGAAAAAAACTTAGTTTTTATACATTTTTTTGTCCAAGTAAATTAAACTTAGTATATCTCCATTACACATTTTCCTGTCATTTAATTGTCCACCAACCTGGAGAGAGAATCTCCATTGTGCAGTGGCTAACATACTGGACCGTGTAGTAAGCAAGTTTGAACTTTAGTTGTTACTATTACATTTACTTTCAGACTAATATTCTTAGGAAAGGTATGAACCTTTTTATATACCAATTATGGATTAAATAATACTATGACTGTACTTCTCAAAGAATGACTTTGCCATTAAATAACCCACAAAGGTTGATATGCCATTAAACAATAAAGCTAAAGCAAACCAAACATGGACAATGTTTCTCTATTCTGATAATAAAAGCAAATTTTGTTTTTATTTTCACACCAATTAACAGTCAAGACTTTTATGGATTTTTGTGGATTACTTACGTATATGAAATTGTTCTGCTAATATGTTTACATCTCTTACAGCATTATAGATTTTTTCTCCATATTTATTTTCTTTGAAGATTATCTCGCCTTATATAAGATTACTATCCATATGTCAGTCAATTTTATAATGTTTAATTTGAATAAAAAACTTGCTGATAATATTTTGGTCTTCTCCAGTAAGTATATCTGATTAATAGAACTCTGGACTTTTCTATCTTTTCTGTCCTACACTACTTGGTGGGGAAGGGATGAGAACCTCCAAGTAACTTCCTATACTCTTGAGATGTTATGCACAACCATTCTAACATGACATTACAAAGATCCTTTAGATCATTAGACCAACCAAAACAACAGCAACAACAATTACTTGTTTTCTAATCTTACAGATACTTTTTGATAAAGAAAAGTGAAATTCACTTTTCCATTGTTGAAGAAAAGGAACAGACACACTAACTTATCTTAATTCCTCAGGCAAGCAACGGCTTTTGAAACCAAATGTTCTAGATGAATTCCTTCTAGCTTCTTACTCATTTACTTTTCTTTCTAGTATTCAACAGTTTTTTCCTTTTGGTTGTCTTGTAAGCTTCCTCTCATTCCTTTCTTTTCTCTCCCTTCCCCCGTCTATCTTAGTACCTCATGTAGGTGATGACTTTTTGTGACCAATATTTTGGGTGTATTCTTTCTTGTTTAACATTTTTTTTGTAACTAGCAGTTTTTTTCCCTCTTGGTTGTTTTGAAAGTTTCTTCTCTTTAGTTTTCAGCATAATTAGTGGGTGTTCATTCACTGGTTTTATTATGTTGTTAACTGGGTTCATTTCTACCTTTTGATCCTTTAAATATCTCAAGATTATTCACCATTTTCTCTTTGGATATTAATGGCAATTCTTTACATATCCCAAAAGCATTCGGCTTGTGGTGTACTGAGTACCTTCTGTAATTTACGGGAGTTACTTTCAGGTTTAGTTTCCATAAATACAACACAAATTTTACAAGCATGTAAACAAATAGAATGTGACAACATTAAGAAACAAGTAATTTAATTATCATAACAAACAGGATAAAAATAATTAAAAATATAATGTTCATTTTATGTGCATGTGTGTCTATGTAGAAAATACAGCTATGGTCAGTTGAATAAAAATATAATTTGTTCGCCCGTGTTTGTGTGTGTACATGTTAGGAAAGTCTATTGAATCAATGTGTCCATAGTTGGCCAAAGTAAAGAGGATAAAAAATTGACTTTACTTACATACATGAGTATGCGTGTGTGTATATATGTGAGGGACAGTAAGTATCAGCCTTTTGTTTTCTTAAGTCCACACATGTGTTTTTTATGATCTTTGGCGACAATATGTCTCGTTCCCGTAGTCGGCAAAAGAAAGTCGCAGGCTTCTTCACTTTGAGTCTTGTGGCATTGTCTTCTACTGTCCATCCTTGCCTTTCATAGTGGAATGCCCTAGTTAATTAAATTCTTCGTTATTTATACTTTTTGGGGTCACTAAAGTGAATCAAAAATAGGATCTTGTTAGGTTTTATTGCAGGTTCTAAAATTCAAGCATGCAGACATTTCTTGACCAAAGAGATTCATATATTTACTTATTTATTTTGGAGCCAAAATATTTTTCTGTTAATTAGTTTCTGAGCTGAATTTTCAAGAATGTTCTTATTCTGTGTTTTTAGCTGATTGATTGAAAAATATAAAAGTGTAACTTCAATGTTAATGTGATTTTGATCCGAAATTTCTAGAATTTTCTTATTCAAGTTTTTGGAGTTGATTATTTTAAGGCTAAAAAAATGTGTATTCAATTGGCTTTTCATCTTTAGATATTAACAACTTTTACACAAGGTGACCTTATTTATAAGATGAGGGAAAAATACTGCAATTAAGAGAGAGATATGAATATTATCTTCATCTTGACAGCATGGTTGTCTCACCTCCTTTTCTTGTGTTGAATGCTGATTTCTTTTTAAAAGTACTAAATCATTGTAATTGTCTCTGTCTTGTTCCCCTTTTGCTGGCCAATTAAAGTGCTCAGTTTAAAATCACATGAGATCTATTTGACTATTAATTAATCATCTAATGTGTAATTTTTAAGAAATGAGAAAAGAAAAAATCAAAAAGGAAAGGAAAGAGAATATAATTTTAAGACTTTGAGTGGGATTCCATGTATGATCAACATTTCAAATAAGTTGATTTAATTGATGAAATATAGAAAGTCATGTTACACTTTGTTCTATTTTTAGGCCAGTATCTTTCAAATGCATTTGTCAATTCTGGAATTACCACATTTGAGATGTTTGAAAGAACTGATCCCAGAGAAATAGAAATGGTAATTATGATTTTCTTTCTATGCTTCTTTTCACTCTTTGAAAATGAATTATTGGCATTCAGTATGTTGTTTATCAAAATAATGATTGATATTGTTATACAACATATGACATGGATTTTCTGTTCGTTCCTAGTGACCCCGAGTGCTTTGACAAGCTGTTACATTGTGATTAGTAAACAGGAGGATGACAGCGTGTTGGGGCAATCAGGTTCAATGGGTGTGTAACCGGAAGGAGACCACATGATATGAGAACCACATGGTCATTTTTAGACAGAGGCTAGAGAATCGAAAGTCGAGCCAGGGATAGGCAGCTGATCAGAGGTGTCTCAGACATCTCTGATGATACAGCTTGCAAGGGGGTGCAAGCGTTGGCACCCCCTGGCCTCAGGAAGAAGATATGGGGCAAGAAGAAGTCCTCTCACTGAGTGTATGTCTCTCCATCTATCTCTCAAATCAACAACAAACTGGGTGCCCCTTTCGAGAATAAAATGAGAGATATATCTTTATAAAGAAATGTTTTGTTTGTTCATTGAATTTCGTAAATCATGTATAAGACTATACAACAATATTATATCAGCATATCTATTCCAATGAAGCTTTTGTTTTCATTTTTGAAATCAAGAAAAAAAAGTACTTTTGGAATGAACTGCTATTATTGCATATAAAAATAAAAATGCTGAATAGAACCTTCTTTTTTATAATAACCCATTAAGGTTGATATGCTATTAAACAAAAGAAACCAACCTTTTTATAACTCCAAGATTATTCGGTTCAAGGAATTTGTGAAATGATGCTCTTCAGTAACATTTAATTCTTTTAATATGGTCATATAATCTCATCTATCATTTTACAGATAATATCCTTGTTCCAATTTAAGTTGAGCTATTATTATTCTATCAAATTCTAGACATATGGAGGGGTTATTTGCTTCTCTATCTCTAAAATAATTCATTTCAATGATGAAACTCAATATGAAACTCATAGATTGCATGATGTCTTTTGCAAGTCTCTCATCCTTTATTATAGTACATAATTGCAATATTTCATTGAGCAATTGATACCTTTAGATGGTATGATTTTGCCATAATGAAATTTAATTTTTGTTGGAAATAGAAGGTATTTGAAAAAAATCAAAGATTACCTGAGGTAAGAGTATTATAGGAGACTTTTTAAGGGAAAATGTCAAAAATTAACTTGTTATTTATGTTTGATTTAAAATAATACTTATACTGTTATAACTAATGATAATAATATATTCATCTGATACAAGTTACAATATTTTTCATTTTTCTAATGATTTATCCTGATCCCAATATACATATCACATTCTTGAGATTAAAAAGTGTGTGTGTGTGTGTGTGTGAGAGAGAGAGAGAGAGAGAGAGAGAGAGAGAGAGAGAGAGAGAGAGAGAGAGAGAGAGAAATATCATCTAGTACATTTATTTACTTATTGATTGCACATACACATACTCACTATATGGACTGCATGTCAACACAAACCTTTCTTTATTTCAGAGATAAAGTTTAAAAATTTTGTGATATTAATTTGATGTAAAAGTATTATTTTTTACACAATGTTGGGAAAGTTATTGTTTGTGCCATTAGCGAACTGTTGGCCTGGGATAAAATTCTGAAATGAGAAAAATGAGTTTCATTTTAGTTTAGAGAAAGGGATGTAATAGGTCACTTTTAAATGATATCCCTTTAGTCATACACCATGACTAAAAAGTAGCAGCTAAAGGTATGATTACCATATAAATGTTATATAGCCATAAACATCTCAATCACATTGATACAACACATTAACAAATGCATGCAGATACAAATACTCAGGCGACTCCGTTGTTCAGGTACAAAAGTTTATTAACTTCTGGACTTCTTTGACACGAGGAGCAGAGAGACAATTCTTAAAAGTCTTTTGTATCATACTATGCTAACAAAACGTTTGGCACATCTTGTGGAGTTTTAGATCTCAAATCATCTTTGCTGGTCAGGACCCGAAAAACTTAACTGTATGCCTCAACAGTCAAAACCCCAACTACTTGACTCCATGACAGAGAACTCAATTCTCTATGCCCTAATGGCAGAGACTCAATTGTCTGCCTAAATGGCAGAGAACGCAACTGTCTGCTACATGATCCAAAGTCAACCTTCCAACTCTCGACTCCATGGCAGAGAACTCAATTCTCTATGCCTCAATGGCAGAGACAAAAATTGCCTGCCTGGCCTACAGTCAACTCCAAACTCCTGGTCTTATGTCAACCTTCCAACTGCCTCTTTTTCAAAATCTTCAAATTCTCGGGACCATCGCTTCTGGGCATGATGTCATTTGCACTCCAGCTTCATTTTCTATCTGGGGTTTATTATGACAATTGTGATTGTCATATCCTTTGCGCGCGAGCACAAAACTGTACCCAATGCTATGCACCTGAACTAAGAGCCGAATAGTTCAAAGCCCAACCAATCTGAATGATAAAATATAATTAGCGAAAAATGATTAATATAAAAAAATCATTCCATAGTTATATGTTTGGCAAAATGTTTTAATATTTGGCAAAATGGTTTTGGAGACTGGGGTTCAATCTCAGACACAAAATTATTACTTGATGTCACTTTGTTTAAACCTCAATATTATAAGGTATAGATCAAGGGTAAGTGGAGCAATCCAGGGAAAGGCATAGTGCCCTCCCATATATCTTGGTATAGTAGCTATTGAAAAGAAAGCCTTTAGGTTATTCTTGACTACAGTTGGCCGACTTATATAAATGCTCTTTTATTTTTAGTTCATTATTTTTGTTATTAATATTTAAACACCCAAGTTTAGCTTCTTCCTTGAGAGTTAAAACACACACTGATCTACCAAAAGTTAGCATTTAAATATCTGTCTTTCTCTTTTTGCTTGACTCAAAGATTTTTAGACATGATAGCCACTGCTGAAGAAAAATAGATTATTACAAGAATCCAAAACAATGAAAATCATGTCTGAAATTAGCACATTCTTTAATATTTCAATGTTAATAGATTCTACTGGGGGAAAAATTCTTCTGTCTTTGATGGATTTAAAATGAAATTGTTTTAAGATAGAATACACAAATTGCCTGAAAAGTCATATAATGCCATATATATATATATATATATATATATGATAATAGATAAATATATATTAGATATATAAATTTAATTAATGGAATTTAGACTGCAATCCCTGGGTTTCATGGAGTTTTTTGTAAACAACAATCGTCAGGCAGTTGAGAAAATGAAATGAATCAAAAATAAAAAAAAATACAGTCAAAAAACCATTAGGATTTTGTAGAAATCTTTATGTGTGATTGTAAGTATGTGAGTGTGTGTGGGTGTGTGCATATGCTTGCATGGGCTATAGTTGCGTATTAATGTGTGTATGTGTGAGTGTAAGTAAAGATACAAACACAGTGCGTTTTTTTAACCAGATATAAATTTGTTGGTGTATCTTAATTTTTTGCTACATTATTTTATTTCTGTATGTGTAGGTGACTACATATATATATCTAATATATATTTATTAATTATTATTATATAATAGCTCTATCCTAGATATTGAGCACTCGCCATATTATATTGCACTTGGTTCGACACAAACCCATAAAGTGATTTAGTGACAACCAACACTGTTATAATATATATATATATATATATATATAAACATTGGAAACTTTGCCATAGTCTACCCCCCCCCCCCCAAAAAAAAAGAAAAAAGAAATTTGTGTAGATATCACCAATATGGATGTAAAGCAATGAATATATAAATCTATTTCTTTAAAATTATTGACTCTTATTCAAAAAGAAAACATCTCTTTGCAGATAACAAACAGACATCCCCCATTTGGAAACCAATTAAAGAATACTGTGGCTGGATTACCAAAATACAAACTGACTGTCAAACAAGTAAGAATTTGCTTATAATAGAAAGAAAGCTAATCTAATTTGGCCTGTAAGACTAAAAATGATCAACAATGTGCTTATTATGCTAAGCAATTAATAATTTGCTTCTAGACTTCAGTTCATAAGGAAAAAAATTGTATTTTATTTTCATCCAATAAATGTTTTACAATATATTGATCATGTAAAAACCATTACAAGATTTACCCAATCATTTGCTGGGAATATGTTCCAAGATCCTAGTGGATGTCTGAAAATATAGATAGTACCAAACTCCACTTATGTTGTTTTTTATACCTATTATCAAGTTTAATTTATAAGTTAAGAACAATAAAGGGTTAATGACAATTTCATTAATTCATTCATTAGCAAGCTTCTAATGATTCTTGACATTGCTATTGAAACTTTCATTGTTCAACAATCATCAAAAGTGTCTGCTGTTACCTCTTCAGTTTATCAGTTGGTGGTGTTTGGGTTTTTCACCATACATATCGGATTACAATCCACAAAGTGCCATCATAACTGGGAGATCAAAATCCTCTCTTTCTTGTGTATATCTTTGGAGTGCAATTTGATATGGCCTCTGGTATATGTGCCTCCCTTCAGGACACTATGAAGCACAGAATGTTGAATATAGGGTTTTAACATCCTGTTTACATGTGTTATATAACAAGACCTGGCCATTGGTCTAATGAGTAAAGTGTTCACCAATGATCCGGTAGACCGGGGTTCAAGCCTTAGTCAAGTCATACCAAAGACTCAAAAAATGGTACTTGATGCTGCCTTGCTTAACACTCAGCACTGTAAGGTGAGGATCAAGGGTAAAGTTGAGCAATCCTGGGAATGGAGTAGCACCCTCCCCTACACCTCGGTGTAGTAGCTATTGGAAAGGGAGCCTTCAGGTCACCCTCGACTAAGGTTGCCAACTTTTATATAACATCAAAATTATATAGGAATGAATGACCATAACACTTTCTTTACAAAAGTATATATCTCTCTTTATTACTTCCCAAAAGATCCAAAATTCTGAAAGTGTGAAAAACAGACAGAGATAGGAAAATGAAAGATGTAGTTTCAGACTGGTGGAGGACTGCTATATTGACCCTTTCTTAATCCATGTTGTGATTCCATATTCAGGGCCTTACATCTTTGCTTCCTTGAAAAGAGGTTCTCAACTGGAGTATGCCAGGGAGCCACTTATCCCTACATCCTCTGGCCACTCACCAGGCCTGACTCTCCTTGATTGTCTGATGTGGGTACCAATGAATATATAATTTCATAACGCCTACGCATTCCGGTTGTGATTTATGTGATCTGCTTCTGCTTGTCAACCCAAGCAAGCTGTCTTACTGTTTGCACAGCTGGAACACCCTGTCCCAGAAATCACTGATTGACAGCTCTGTCAAAAGCCAATATGCAACACTTGTCCAGCCCATCTGAGATACATAAATTTTAATTTTGTTTATGGAGGTTCTGACTTGATAATTGTTAACATTTCTTCATTGGTCATCTTGTCCTTCCAGGAGATTCCTTAGATAGATTCAAGGCATCTTGGAGAGAAGTCATTTAATTGTGTCTTTTAGTAGCATTATGTAGGCCAGCATTTGGCATCACTTAATGACATCAGCACTTAAACAAAACACTTTATGGCTTCTGTTTTGGAATATCTAAATTGCCAACATCACTGCTTATTCAATTTGGGACCATTAAGAAGTAAAACTTATGAATTGTTTATTTTCTGGAGTTGATTACAGTTAATTGAATCTGCAGAAAGCAAAACTGTCAATAAGAGAAACCACTTTTTAAAGCTGATTAATTTAGAATATCTGTGAAACAATTTAAGTTTTTTCAGAATAAATATTTAAAATTCTGCATAGTTTATTCACTTATTATTATTTTTAAAAAATTTGAAATGTATCATGTTGTATAATGTTACATTTTTTTCATCCTTGTTTTATTAAAGAACTGTTTTCCAATTGGAAATATGAAGGTCATGAATAAAGAAATTAAAATGTTTATTGGGTAGAAAAGAAGAAGACATAGTTCAAATAACAATAATGAATAATGTTTATTCCTGCCATTTAAATAAACAGTTTATCTATGACAGGGTCATTGTGATAATAATTTGACTAGAATTTAATAAAATCTGGATGAAAGAAATAATTAAGAAAGAAATCAAGCAAAGATGAAACGGTTCATCTATCTGAATATTAGGTGTATTTGTTTTGTTGTTTGTGAATCATTTGTGAAACTAACTTGATTTCTTTTTGTTGTATTGCCATTAAGGAATGAATGAAGGACCATAACACTCTTCTTTATAAAAATATAAGTTTCTCTTCTTTATCATTCGAAAGGTCTGAAATTGGCCATAAGTGTGTGAGAGAGAGAGAGACAAAGGACTCGGACACAGGCTGACAGAGGACTGCTATATTAATCCATATCTTCTTAACCATGTTGATTCTATTTTCAGGGCCCCAATAAGCACTTCTGCTTCTTGGCCGGGACCACTGCCCTTCTCCCCAAGTGGTGTTCAGTGTGACTTCTGCCCTGACTTGGTTGTGACTGTGACTGATTGACTATGAATAACCATTCTGTTTGAGAGTATCTATGTATATATAATATAAAATATATATAATATATAATATAAAAGTGGAGGTGCCCGTGGTGAAATGGTTATTGTCGTAGGAAATGTACATGGCGACACGAGTTCAAACCCTGGACGAGGCTGATTGCATTTCACATAGCACTAATACCCTTGGGAAAGGTATGAATCCTATTATTCTCTCTCCAGCTATGGGTAAATAGTAGGAAAGACTGGGTTCTTCAGCCTTGGTGAGGCAACTAGTCTAGGAGAAGGAAAACTCTGAATTCAAACCTGTTAAACTCCGCTTAAAAATTTGACCTTGTGTCATATCCTACCCAAGCGGAGGGGTTGGTAAATAGGATCTATGTATATATAATTTCATAATGCCTACATGTTCCCACTGGTTGTCAACCCATGTGAACTGTTCTTTTGTTTACACAGGTGCATCTTACTCATGAAATCCCTAACTGATGGGTCTGTCTAAGGTCAATATGCAACACTTAGAATGGTAAAGTGGGCCTTAAAATTGATTGGCTATTCACCAGAATTGACTTAATGAATTCTTTTGGGAGTCAAAACCCTACATAGGAGATAAATTCCTACATTCTTGTCTATATTTGTTTCTTATAATATCATTCTTTACATAGCTTTGTTTTTTTTTCAGAATGTTTCTCCACAGCTGAATAGCCTATTACTTATTTTCTTATTACTTATCTTTTATTCTTTCTATTATAATAAGTTTTTTTTAATATTTTTAAAATGAGGTTTTTGAAATTAGAAAGAAACTAACATAAGTTTGTTGATCTTTGAATTCTTTTTCAGACTCCTATTTGTAAAAAACCTTATGCAGAAATTGAAATCCACTTGACTATTTCAAATAGTGATCAAGTGAAAGAAAAGTCTTTGCTACCAGACACTCATACTTGTGCATTGATTATTGCCAATACTGACAACCAAGTCATTTACAAAAGAAAAATTATGTAAGGATTTGTACTTAAATGACTTCTATATTTTTACTGAACTTTTTGTCCTGACTTGTTTGAACCTTGTTTCAGTGTATTTGTATTTATGATTCTAGTAGTTTCTTGTGATTTTATTTTGTCAACACTTAATGAAAAAACCTTGGGTTGATGGTCCATTTTTGATTTATGAATCTTAACATGATGATAAAAATTTGTTTAATTCAGAAACCTTGTCAAAAATATTTACAATTTCATAAAATCTCATTTTATTCTTGTGATTATTATACATTGATGTACTTGAACTAGTACTCTCATTTTGGTCATTATTATAGTCTTCATGGTATACCCTCTAGCTTTTTTAAGGATCTGTCATGATGTGTAACCTTCTGCAATTGCAACTGACACTAGAAGAATGCCAACAGATGGCTAAGATCACCGATTTTAATCCTTATTGGCTGCTATTCTTTTAAGATTGATTTGTTTAAAAACAACAAAATATGACACATATTTGATTTTTTTTTAGAAAATTGGTTCTACTAAGTTGCTATATATCATAACCAATGTAATTCCACTGTAATAGGTTATAGTTTCTTGTGCAACTTCATATTCATGTCCTTTTAAAAAGCTTGCTTTTGTGATTGAGGTCATGACATATTTGCCAACAATGCCACTGGTCAATGTGGGAGCCAAAGTAAATATGAGAATTGTCAAAAAAATATCAAGCAGACCTCTCCTATTTGTAAAATAATTTTCTACCTTCATTTTCTTTTTTCTCTTTGACCTTGTGTTAAGTTAAACTTAGTAAATATCCATTCTCTTATGAAAGGGATGAACTTAAACCTCCCTGTAACCTGTCCTACAATAAGCCAATTTGACTTGTTATTCATCTTATTATTAATAAAAAAAACCCATAAAATGAAAGCAATCCTGTTAATTCAATTTTGCATAGAACTTTCAATGAAATCAGTGACAGCAAAAACAACCACTGTTTCCTAATTGTCATTTATTAATTTATTTTAACTAATAATATATAATAAATTCATTGTGTAATAGCTCTATTCTGTCAATAACTCTCAACAATCAAGATGAAGATAGTTTAAAAGTATCATTATATAATCATAATTTTGTTTTTTAAAAAAATCAAGTAAGAATTTTCATTAATTTTTTTAGTGTAAATCGAACATTTTTCTTTCCTTTAACAAGTCATTAAGTCATGTATAATGTCAACTTCAATGTAAACCATCATAGACACTTAATATTCCAAACTTCAAAGAAAATCTTATAATTTTATTGTGTTTATCTTGACTTTACAGTCAATAAACAAATAAACAAAGATAACATTTTTCAAAGTATTTTGATCAAAATTTCTATAAACTTTCTGTAAATAAAAGTGAAATGCAAAATGTTAAATTCTTTAAAATGTATTTTAATTTTATTTTTATTCCCAGGGATAGAAATTTGCTGAAGGAAGATGGATTCTCAAAGCTGTTTCACGTGAAAAAAGCAAATAATGGAGAAGAAATATACATCAATCTGATCAGCTTTGATTGGGGTAAAATTAAATGCATTTATTACTGAAATTTAGAAAGGACTTCATATGTAGATCTGATCATGATGTACATAGTAATGTCTCATTACAGTTTTTAACATTTAGCAAATGAAATTTTTATACAAATGTGCTTACTATTATTAGAGATATGTTCTATACATAATATATGATGATATATTAGAAAAAAAACTTTGATTGGGTTAGAATCATGTGTCATTAATAATTGAGAGAAAATAAAGATTTTGCAAAGGTCTAGATATGTAGATGTAATCATCTAATGACTACTTATTGGTATTACCAGTTTTAAAGTTTCTGTTTTTAATAAACTTTGACTGTATTAAAGCAATAATAATAAGTCACCAAACAATTCACTTGAAACTAAAAAAGAGAAATTTGTTTTTAAATTTCAATAATGAAAACATTTGAGTAACGTTGTCATTGGTTTGTTTCACTTAGAAATATAAGTACATATGTATGTCATGAGTGTAAGCTTTATCACACTGTTCAGTTTCAAAATATGATATTTTTTAGATTTAAGTGTAACTTGGAATGCATTTGGACATGAAAATTTGATTGAAACTTTCTGATCAGAAAAATTTTGAAGGACTTGTAAAATATAGCAGGTTAATTTTGATGTCAGATCAGGCTGGAAAATACTTTTAACGTGTGTGTGTGCGTGTGTGTGTGTGTGCGTATAAGACCTGCTTGTTGAATGAGATAGTTACAAATTTCTAGTGACTCAAACCCAGATAAAATTCTATTTGGGAGATTTCTGAGCTTTTCTCTTATATTGTTTTGTTTATCTATTCGTGTGTGTGTGTGTGTGTATGTGTGTGTGCGCGTGTGCGTGTGTGTGTGCTTCCTTTACGTACCTTTCATATATTGTGTCTATGAATGATGTTTGATTACTTTAAAGTCAGTACATCTTGGAAAAATAAGCAAAAAAGCTGAAGCTTCTCTTTGTTTTTTTTTATGATACTAAAAATATTTTCTAAATTAAGCTATTTCAGTTGGAAAGTGAAGAGAATTAACAATTTTAACGAATTGACTAAGAATATTGGATGATGATTTTACAGTTAATCATTTTACTGTTTCAAATTATTGCATTGTTACATTAAAGATTTTCTCATTTTAAAAAAATATATAAAAATTTGAATTGATTTACATTTAGATAAATAAATAGCAAAAGAAGAATGTCAAAGTTTCTGTTCCAATTTGCTGATAGTATCAAATGTAAATTTTATATCAATGGAATTTACTGTTACAAAAACATCAAATTGGAATTATATGTATGTGTACACATGTTTTTACATGAAAATGTGTGTATGTATCTACATGTTTGTGATTGTATGTATGTATTCACACATGGATGACTATGTTTTTCATTTTAAGCATTTTTCAGACAAAGCCATTTTTATGAAGAATGCAAACGAAGATCAAATTCACTTGACTTTTACAAATAAGATCCTAAGCATTTTTATTTGTCATCTACTAAGGTTTTTCTTTTAAAACTTTTTGTATGCATTTGTATTAAACCAAGAAAATAAATATTGGGACACAAAACCTTAAGTCATGCGATAACTTCATCATTGATGCAAACCATATGAACTACAAATGATAAGGAAGTATCTTTTACATTCCAAATGGTTGATGTGGAGCTGATAGAATTACTTGTCCTTTCATTACGACACTTAGTTATAGTTCTAAATTAAATTCTAGAGTCAATGCAAACACTAGAACATCCTAGATAATAATATTTCTGCTGAAGTCACATATGTTTAAGTAAAGTTCTGATATAGCTTGTAGTTTTTAGCTCTTTTTCTGGCTTTACTTATCAGATTGATTCCTATATGATATATAATCAAATTTTAACTAGAGTATAAATTGAGATATATTTTTTCTTTTGCAGTTGGTATTGATATTGTGGCTTCTTTTAAGCCAATGTTTCTAAAAGATGAAACCAACAGAGAAAAGGTGATGAATTTTATTTATTTATCAAACACTCAATATTTTTAACATTGAGTTTATGACATAAAAATTTCATATGTATATATAGGGGAATGTATATAATTATTAAGTTTGTTTTTTCATAATTACTTTCTTTATTAATATCAAGTAATCTACGTATGCACATATATATATATATTGGATGCATTCATGGTGTAATGGTTACCATCATAGGAAATGGACATGATGAACCAAATTCAGATCCAGGATGAGGCTCTTTGCATTTCACATAGTCTTAATACTGTGGGGATACATATGAATCTGACTATTCTCCCTCTGGCAATTGGTAAATAATAGGACTGGCTGAACTCTTTAACCATATTATGGCAACCAATTTAGGAGAAGGAAAATTCTGAATTTAAACCTGTTAAACTTCACTTAAAATTGACCTTGTGTCACATCCTACTTTTGTGGAGGGTTGGTATATATATGTGTGTTTGTGTGTGTGTGTATATGTTGCTATAATGCAACAAAAATGACATATCATAGTAAGACTTTTGTTAGCTCAATAGTATCAGAATGTTTTAACTTAAAGAATGAAACAAATTCAAATCCAATTTGCAACTTAGCATGTGGTCTTAACTTGCATTGAGACTATTGTCACGTGGTCTACCACAGAGAGGAGAGAAATAAGAAACTTCCCCTATCCCTCCGTGTTTGAATTAGCAGGCTGCCAAAGACTGACTGTTAAAAGAGGAATAAGGAATGTAGGAATGTGGCCTTTGAAGGAAGAAAAGAATGTGGGTCAAGCTATCTGTACCTCGTAACCTCGCCCGGGTGAAAGAGATAGTAGTCTGAACGAATTGCCTGACAGGGGAAGGAAGAAGAAAGAGGCTAAATGATTGGCCAGAACCCTAAAGCGGAAGTAGCACTTTTTTTCGTCAGCAGAAATAGGGATAAAGAAATCAGTTTTAGGACAGCAGTTGGGGTGACTACATGTGTGAACACTGTGGCCAAGACTCCGGGTGAAGAAGTGGAAAGAATCTTGGACAAGAAGAACTGATGCCTTCAAGCCAAGCTATATATAAAACCCCGCTAGCTTGTCAAAAAGAAAATACTCTCAGAAGGAACCTGTCAAAAAGCTAAGTAAACCTTAAAACTGTTCCTCCCTACACCCTTCCTAAGTACTGCAATTACATACTCTCCCTCTCTCTCTCAATTTCAAGAAGGAAGAAAGAAAAGAATAAGGAAGAAAGACATTTGTATTTATGTATTATCCACTGATAATATAGCCGACACGTTAAATATGTGTGTCCGCATGTATTAAAAACCTCGTTGTATTTTAATGTCCCCACGTGTTGAAATTTATTCATTGTGTTGTCTGCCTATTAAGTTGTCTTTTGCATGCTCCCTTTTCAGCTTCATTCGCCTCAATTTATTCTCACTCACGTCCTATTCGCCTTTTAAAAATATTACACGGGAAACTGGAATTGTTGACTACTATATTAATATTATTATATCTAAACCTAGAGGCCCATATCTTCCATTATCCTAGGGGTAGGAAGAGGTAGTGGTCTGGTGGGTGGGTGTGTAACGTGAAATTTGGAAACCCCTTGCCAGCGGCGGTCAGTCTAGCCTCAAATTAACCCCCACATAATCTGCCAGTTCCCCTACGCCCAAAAAGGGAATCTTAACTGGAACTTATTTTCGCGAGGGATCAAGTGCCAGGCTGCTCTGTTTTCACATGTGCGAAAAATAAACTCCTGTTTTGGGATAGATATTCATTATAATTTCTGCAGGAAGATAACTTTTAAATGCTAACTGCTGAGTAATTTCTCTCATTTAGTTTCAATTGGTCATAATGTCAATTCCTTATATAGGATGTGACATGACATTGAGGTTAATGATTGACTATTAAGTGAGTATATAAATTGTAACTGAGTTTATTTTAGTGGTAAGTGACGGATAGTCTTACTTTCTTCATTTTACACCATAACATTAATACTTAGGTAATACTATGGTAAGTCAAAAGTTTGGCAATATTTTGGTACATGCTAATTTGCAGTACATATATTATATATTATATATATAGCTTCACTCCATGTTTAATAGCCCAGTCAGCTGGGGGGTGGAGAATACACAAAATGCATCTCTGCAGAGGGGTCAGGCTTCAGTAATGCTGGAGCTTTGGGGAATGCAGGGTACATCTTCATTGTCATCACTCCCAGGTCCACTCTAGCCCAGAGTGGTAGCACCTGAAAGGGTTCTATCTAAGGATCAAATAAAACTGTTTGATATTCAAACTGTGAAAACAAATGATTATAATAAATTGAATTGTTTGAAATTGAACTGTTTGATCATTTAACTGTGTGTAAACAAATGACTGATATTTAATTGAATTGTTAGTGATACATAGTAATACTTGAAACCATTTAACTTTGTTGACATGCTAAAGTGAGTTAGAAATAGAACTGCTTGATACTATAACTATGTGTATCTACAAAATGTGTTTACAAATCATATATTTAATATATGTGTAAAAATTGGGTTTGACATTAAGTAACCAACAATGATTGATATGGCATAAAATTCAACTAAACCAATCCATGTGTGATTTGAAAGCTACACACTGATGGATGTGCAATGAAGTCTCTATATAAGAAATTTATGTTTTACATGTTTGAACTGGGCCATAATGCTGTGGAACATTTTTTGTGTCAAAGGTGAAAGCCCAGTAGATTACAATACAGTGACCAGGTGGTTGAAGAAAACCTCAATGATCAGGTATGGTTGACCAGGCTTAAAACTGTGGATTCTAAAGCTGTGTTCCAAGCCATAATCATCATCATCATCATCATGTCGCGCTGCCAGTGCGGATATCCCTGAACCTCTCTCGCCACTTCTCCCTATCATTCATCGCCTCCGGCAGGTCTTCAGAGTTACATTCTGTGTCCTCACATAGTTGCTGTATGTAAGTTCGTGCTGGTCGTCCTACTTTTGCACATCCATAAGTGGGGGTCCACAGGAGTACATCGCTTATGAGCTCGTCCTTGCTTCTCCAGCATTGTCCCGCGTGTCTGGTTCGTCTAACTTGTATAGTTTTCGTGATGGGGAGCAAGTGTCCGTATAGTTGAAGTCTCGTGGGGTGTTGTCGCCAGGACTTGTTCAATACTGCTCTCAACATTCTTATGTAATTTCCGTCTAGTTTCCTCTCCAGCCGCTTAGTTAGCGTCCATGTGGTGCATCCATATAGTAGTATCGACACAACCACTGCCTGGAAGAAACTGCGTTTCATTTTATCCGTTAGGTCCGACTTCCATATGATCGAGAGCCTATCGATAGCTGTCCATGCCTTCGTCAGTCGTGTGTCGATGTCTTTTTCGGTCGATGAGACGCTACTTCCTAGGTAGGTGAATTTGTCTACTAGTTTCAGAGAGGCTCCGTCTAGTGTGGCAATGTTGCCCGTTTGGTTGTAACACATATATTCAATTTTGTTTGCATTGACATGGAGGCCAATGCCAGCTGCGGCTCATTCCAGACTATGCAGTAGTGTCTCTGCTTGATTAGGCGTATTCGCTAGTAACGCCAAGTCATCAGCGTAGTCGGCGTCCGTGATTGTTTTTGCGGGGTACCTTTTGCTTCTTCTCTTAGTCAGCTCGAAGCCATTTTCTCTGATTTTGTCGATTGAAGTCCTAAGCATATAGTCTAGACAGATGATAAAGAGGTACGGGGCTAGTGTGTCTCCTTGTAGTACTCCTGCAACAATGTCGAAGTATTCCGTGTCTCCATCTGGTGAACGTACTTTCACTTTGGTGTTTCTGTAGAGTATCATTATCGCTGCTACGGTTTCTTTTGGTAGGCCGTATGCTAGTAGGATTTGCTCCATCTTCCCTCTGTGTATGGAATCGAAGGCCTTGGTAAAGTCGACAAATAGTAATGTCGCCTGTAAGTTTTTTGCCCGAACGCCTTCGAGGATTCTACGGATGGTCAGTATTTGTGAGGTTGTGGATCTATTTCTCCGGAAGCCATTTTGGTTTTTCCTAAGGATGTTGTCTATTTTGGGGTCTATGCGGTTTCGTAGTAGGGCATTGTATATTTTGGCTGCTATGGATGTAAGTGTTATCCCTCGGTAGTTCTTGGCTTGTCCAAGGTCGCCTTTTTTAGGGAATGGAAGTATGCATCCCTTCGTCCATCTTTCTATCCTATTTTGACTATTGACTGCGTTGCATTGCCGGAGCAGTATATCGTCGAATTGTCTAGTCTTCCACACTTCTGGGGGGGATCTCGTCTAGCCCTGCAGCTTTCCTATTTTTAATTCTTCTGAGAACCGAGTCGAGTTCTTCTTTGGTGAAAGGACCTAGTTTTACGTCTAATTGCTTACTAATAATTCTGGTGATCGGTTCATCCGTTATTTCCGGTGGGTTTCCTAGTAGATTTTTGAAATGCTGTTCCCACAGTTTTACTCTTTCTTGTTGGCTTGCAGCTTTCAATTTTGCTTTGGCTGTGCTCTTCCTTCTACTTACTTCGTTTATTGTTTGCCAGGCTCTCCTGGATTGTCTATCTTCCACCGAGTGATTTTGTATGTATTCTGCCTGTTCTTTTAGATATATTCCTGTTAATTGATGTTGTGCCTTTTCTAGTTCTCGTGCATTTGTGTTGGGTTCTTTTGATAGCTCTTGGAGGCAGTTTTCACAAGTGCACGTTTTTCTCTAACCGCTAGCGTTTCCCAGGGGGCTCTATATTTAGTTCTAGGTTTTGTTGAAATACACTTTGCTGCTGCCTCAAGGTGTGCTTCTACAAAATTTTCATATTCGTCATTTGGGGTACCTTTTTCTGCCTTCTCTTGTAGTGTTTCGAATCTGTTTCTTAATTCTAATGCATATTTATCTCTAATATCTCTGTTGTTGAGTAGGGCCCAGTCATAGTGCTTTGTTGTCGCTTTATGTGTGGTGTTTTTTCGTAGGCTTAGTCGTACTTTGGCCATAACAATTCGATGATCGGAGAACACACCCTCGAAAGAGGAGTATGCCTCGCAATTTATCGCACTGTTTTTCCATTTCCTGTTTATAAGGACGTAGTCTATCTGTGCTTTACTTTTATTCGCGTATGTGTAGGTCCATAATTTCCCCTCCCTTTTTTGAAAGTTTGTATTGAGGCATGTTAATCTATTTTCTATCATGAAATCTATTAGATGCTGTCCATTCCTGTTTGACGCGTTGTGTAGGCTGTATTTGTTGTGTCTGTTTTTCCCGATTTGTGCATTCATATCTCCGCCAATGACTAGCAGGTTGTGTTTCAGAATGCTACGTACTAGGGAGGATAGATCTTCGTAGAATGTGACTATTTCGTTTTCTTCGCTAACATTGGTAGGGCTGTAGCAGGAGATAATTGTTGCTTTGGGGTTGCCATTAAACGTTGCGGCCATCATCCTAGGTTGTATTCTCTCAATGCTGTTCAGTGTTTGTAACGCTCTTGGTCCTAGAAGCATTCCCACCCCTCCTACCGACGCATTGACAGAGTTTTTCCATGCCAATACAGTCACCAGCATCCATCCATTACCAGTTTCGTGATACTTGATATCTTCGGTGTGCATGTATCGGTGCTCTTGTATGCAAATTATGTCTATCTTATGTTCTACGGCTGATGCAGTTAGCTCTGATAGTTGACCTATTCTATTTAGGGTTCTCACGTTAAATGTCGCTATCTGTATTGTTTGTTTGCATTTTAGTAGTTTTTGTTTGTGTTTGAGCTCTGTAGCTGATTTTTCGAACACTGAGGCCAGGGCTCCAACCTCAGCAGGACGCGCCCCTTTTTTACCCGCGCGAAGAGCGATGCGGTTTATGTATCTGGTTTGAGTACGAGTCATGGTTATCTTTCGATGGCTGTTTTTATTCTCATCTATAGAAGCCATAAAGACAAATTTAATAAGTAACACTCAGAGAGTATCAGGTGATCTCAACATCTCACTGTCCAGTATGGTATATCACCTTCATGACCTTAGCAAAACCATCTGAAGCTACTGAATTGTGTCTCATATTACTAAAATATTGCAAAACTTTTGACTCACACTATTACTAATGGAACGTTAATTCAAAGTGTGTAAATCATATACATAAATTGCAATGATAATTACAAAGAGAGAAACAATATCAAGATTATTATGATAATTCAACAAATGTCTTTTTTTGTCTGCTTGGCTATAATAGGATGGCTTACATGATGGACATCAAATTTCTTTTGCTTATGGGACCCTGGAGCATATTTGCAGCATATTATTTTCTAAAAATACCAAACTTTGTTTGTTTTTGTTTTTGCCTAGGATTTACTATATAAGTATAATGCTAAACAGATTTTTAACTTTATGACCATCCAGTTAGCAAAATCAAATCTTTTCCTGCTTGTTTAATCATGAAAAGTAAACATATTTTCTATGATTTTTCCCAATTACTTCCAGCCACCCGATAAGTCAGGATGATAAAACATTGAGCAAGAGCCACCAAGATTCATCAATGTCAACCTTTCAATGACATTGATTAACTATAAGTAAATAAGTATTTACAAAAATACACTTAGGGTGTTACTAGCTTATTGGTGTTTTCAGCTTGTCAAGATAATATTTAGAATAATTATCTTTGTACAAAGTTATTACTGAGAGTGTCTGCTAGCTGATGAAGTCTAGCAATTTTCTTATACAACAATTGATAAAGGCAAGGTTAATTAGTAGATAAATAGCCTCATAACAAAGAAGAAAGAAATCAGCAAAATTGATTAACAAGCAGTTTGCCTATATGAAAAATTGGCATTGGATTAAAACTGAATTTGGTGTGTTGATAGGGGTTTACTATTTAAAGGGTTTGGGTTACTCAAATTTTTTTTGATTGGAATAAAAGTGAGAGCTTAAGAAAAATTTTAAATCAAGTTCAATAGAAATTAAAATTTTTGAAAATGCTTTATATTATAGAATATTATACATAGAATACTATACATATAATGATAGACTGAATTTGTCAGTAATGCCAGTTTTCACTTTTTAATCACTGATAATCTTATTTTTCATTTTTAATAAATTTCTGTCGTAAATCATTTACAATACATGTCTATTGCAAAAAAAAACTTGCTATATATATATATATCAGTGGCGACTCTAGCCTATTTTTGCTACTCGTGCCCCCACCCGCCCTGTGTCAACTTCAGTTCCCAACCCGTGGTCCGTGGACCCAAAGTAAGTCATCATAGTTGCTATTGTGTGATTCTCCATTGTATAGCACAGATTGACAAACGTACCTTGCATGGTGTTTTTTTTGTAAATAATCAAGATACTATATAATTTGTAGTCTTGTTAATACAGTAGATAAGATAATTTTTTTTCCTTTCAAAAGTATCGAAGAAAAAAGAAGATGTTCATTACTACGACGAGAAAAATATGTTTATTAGAATAAAGAAACTGATGACAATATACACAGACACAGCTAGTAGTTTCAATTTCACTTAAAATAAAGATTATTTGTTGAAAATGTATTCAAATAAACAAATTTTAGTTACAGAATGTAATATATGCAACATTCATTAAAGAAATAGAGATCTGTTTGTGAAAAAACGAATTAAAACATGCCGTTTAACCAACATTTACCATAGCGATGATGATGATGTCGGCGACGGCAATAATCTGCTATCCCCCCCCTCTCTCTCTCTCGGTCCCTCTCCCTCTTCCCAAGACAGCTGTCAGCAGTCAGAATGTACTAAGATTTTTGAGCACGGTGTTTGAGTTGCTCTTGCTATTGGTTACAGCCAAAAGCGGATTTCTCTAACATTACTGTTATTATAAGGGTCTAGTGCTCGGCACGGATAGCGCGTGTTCAACATTATAGCCGATTTTATGGGATGTTCAATGAATCTGACAGTGGCCGGACAAAGACCATCCGTTCAAAACAGCATCGTTGTATTATTCCCAAATATATTTATGGCTACTTAGTTATCGAAACTTGAATAGATACGTAATTTAATTGAGATCAGACTAAGTATGTTTGCTTGAAATTAATGGATGATTTTTAATCCATTTTGAATAACATTGACTGAGTTATTGGTCGTGCCGGGCATGAGTAGCACTAGTCCCGTCTCCGCCCCTGATATATATATATATATATATATTTATAATAAAATCATTAGCTATGCATTCACATCATACAAGTATTTGCCCTACTATGTTAGTAGTGCTTTCTTTAATTCTTGACCATTGACAATCCCTTCAATACACAACATGTAGTATGAATGGCCCAAATAAATCATTTGTAAAAAAATTGTAGAATCCTCTGATCAATTATCAAATTATTTCTCTCTATCAACAGAAATAATTAGTTTGTATGTGATGAAAATGATTAAAACTGAGGGAATCATAGAGTAGCAGTAAAGGGAGTTAACCATGATAAGAAAAGCCCAGACTTTGCTTATACAACTATTTGTTGTCCATCGTATCCAATGATGACATCCTATTGATTTTTTCTTCTTGTTTTTTGATTTTTGGACAGGTATTGCCAATTATCTAAAGGGATGTTCACAATTCCCAGTTTTCTTTTGATCTTTATACTTGAGTTTTGATTTATTTGTTTTACATGACCTTTCTCAAAGTTAAGAGTAAAGAATCTGTTTTGGCAGTCTGCTGTCCTCAAGTCTGTTCAAAGGACAAGCCCATCTTAGGTTGTGTTGGGCAAGTATATTGTACATGCTAGAGAATTTAGATTTCTCCAGGATGAATTTATTTGGGATATCACTTGACATTTAGTATTTTGTGCAAGTGACACATCATATACAAATGAAATCTATGGGCATTCGCTTTATATACTATCCAAGTTTCTGTGCCATACAGGAAGGCTGAGAGAACTATAACACAATACACTGCACATTTAGTTTTCATGGAGATGTCTTTGTTGAATCAGATTTGCTTCCTCGGCCCATCAAAAGCCTTCAAAGCATATAAATGTTCCTATATCCAGTTTCACATATAGTCTGCTATTGTTGGTGACTGTGGAGGCTAGATATTTGAATTTGTCTATTTAGATTAGTACCTGTCCCTCTATTTGTATGTCTTGGCCAATGTCATGAGATCTCAGAAGAGATTGGTACATAAACTTGGTTTTCTTAAGGTTGATCTTGACTATGTTGGTTGTGAGCTTCCTGATTGACATTTTGTCTTTCCTCAGTCTTTGCCTCACTCATAGTTTTGTAGTGAACTTGATTATAACATGGTCAGTACTGCAGTTGGCTCCTCTTATTGCTCTTGTCTTCAGAAAGTCTGACAGATCATGCTGTTGCATGATGATGTTGTCAATGAGATGCCAGAGTTTGGATCTTGGGTGCATTCAGGAATCTTGTGAATTTGCTTATGTTTGAACTAAGTGTTAGTAAGTAGTAGATTGTTATTGATATTAATCTTCCCTGATCAAAAATTACCATTAACATTCAGCAAGGTATAATGTGATTGGTTAACTCATATATATATATATATATATATATATATATATATATCTTTTCATTGGTCAATAAATATTATATATATATATATATATATATCTTTTCATTGGTCAATAAATATTATATATATATATATCTTTTCATTGGTCAATAAATATTATATATATATATATATATCTTTTCATTGGTCAATAAATATTATATATATATATATATATAGGTATTGCTCAGGATCAAAATAAATTTATAATCCTATGTGACCGGTTTTGTTGTTTTTTCTTTAAGTATATATATATATATATATACATTTATGCATATATATATGTAAGTATATAAAGTTTTTGTATATCTATTTTCTTTCTGTTTCCTCAAACACTTTATTTCCCCATTTTTATGCTTACTTTAAAACTTTATGTTAAGTTTTTTTTTTCAATGAAAAGAATATAATTGAAATTGAAATTAAATTTGTTAATGTTTTTTCTATGATGATATTCCAGTTAAATTCTTCCAATTCTTCCGATTGGTCAGTGTGTCCAAAGAAATCTAGAAAACCTATTCAAGCATCAGGTAATAAATATTTCTGAAATTTTTACACTAAAATATATTTGTCTGTTTGTTTGTTTGTTTGTGTTTGTATGTGTGTGTGTGTGTGTGTGTGTGTGTATGCATGCACGTTCATTGTGTATGCCTATGTTTATTCTGTATATAGACTAGCAGAGTAGATTGCACTTTGACTTTCAAGTATTCAACTCCCAAAAGAAACTTATAGTTTTGAGAAAAATCATAATCATTCTAAGAGTTGTTTAAAGAATTAAACTCATTCTTTATGTTGTTTTTATGATTGTCACCATGTTTTAGACTATTCTTCAGCTTTCTTCAAATGTATAAACCATAAAGAAAAAGAAAGGTCCTGTTTTGATGAAGAGAAAAGAAATGGTGGCAAATATATCAACTAGTTCAGCTTATCCTCAGCTCATAAGCAATTCTATTCTCTATATTTCTTTCCTTACAGGTTGTATATCGGAAGAATATTTTAGTTGAAATGTAGTAATAAAAAAATCATCATAAAGAAGGAATTCAATAATCTGAATAACTTAGAATCATCAAAGTTAAGCATACTTACTTAAGATACTCCAATCCACACAGAATAATCAAATCATAGTCTATTCATAGAGTTTATATTATAACTTGCATAGTACCCATAAAAAATGATGGAATTATTGATGTACCAAGAACACTTGAAATTGTCTTTAAAATTTGGATTACTCATTAAATCATGAAAATAAATTGGTGGTTCCTTTGGTTTAGGGAGAACCTTAATGACGGCAATTATTGAATTTGGTGAACACTGATGAAAAATGGCATTGCAAAATTTGTAAACTATATTCATAGGCCCACATTAGTAAGGCAATAAATTTTCTTCAGAAAAGGTTTTGTTGTTTACTATTATTTTGAACTACTGCATTTCTTCTAGTTTGAATAAATGTGTTTCTTTATATAATTTTCCTTACTTTTTTGCTTTCATTACAAAAGAAAAGTAAATCCTTAAACATTTTGCTACAAAATAAATAATTGGAAGAAAAAAGGAAAAGAAAAAAGTTCAAAAGAAAAATCAATCCAAAAAAAATTAGGAATCATTTAATAAATACTATAAAAATTATTATTACAATGAATCTGTGTTCCTTTTAAAATGTAAACTTAAACTAAATTTAAAAAATTCAAAAATCATATCTGCTTCCATTACAAAAATAAGAAAATTCAATACTTTTAAACCAGTAGTAGTAGTAGTAGTAGTAGTAGTAGTAGTAGTAGTAGAGGTAAGATTTGTAGAAACAGTGAATATCTTAGATGTTAATGAGATTGCAAGGAATATCATTGATACCTTCTGTAAAGCAATAGGTGAGACAGTTTCTGAAATGTCTGTTGCTAAACGAGAGTAAATGAAGAATTTCTTTCTCTTATAAAAGAATTGGAGTACTTATAAAAAAAAACTGTTAAGAAAACTGATGAATAATTTTTTTATGCTAGGAAAACAAACTCTTTTAATCTGGTGAGTGAAGCAAAAGATACTGAACAGGAGTTCAAAATACTGAATGAATATAGTGTCACTAATATCACTCATGATACCATCTGAGAAACTTGAATAACATTATAGCAAGAATTTTAACTGTCAGATTAATGACCTGCCAGATGAAATCAACTGTCTCCCTAAACCTTTCACATATATCAACAGTAGATGAATGTACTGTAACAGAATTTGATGAAAATCCACCTAGTAAGACTATAAAGAGCTTAAAGCATGGAAAATATATGGAATTTAATGGACTTGTTGATGAGCAAATCAAGTTAAATTTTTCAGTAAGATTGGTCTTTTTGTTATCTGTTCTGATATCCCTTATTAGATCATCTTTGTTGTACCCAACTCATAATTTCACTTAATAATCACATGTCTGTATAAGAGTCAAGAAGATAAAATGGACTCCAGCAACTGTTCTGGGCTCTCAATCACTATCATTTGTTCCAAACTTTTTTATTGTTATCATTATTGAACAGTTAAGACCATTGTTTGAAACATTACTTTTGCCAAATCTGAGTAAATAAGTTTACCAATAATGCAATCTTTGTTAACTATTCTGCTGCTTCATTGATTTCAAAGCAGCATCCAACTGAACCGATCAAGACCCTTTTTTTTTTTTAGATCTTAGAGATATGGACTAGAGCTAAAATGCTTGTCAAAATGTTAAAATACATTTACTGAGAGATAACTGTTGCAATTAAACACTAAACATCAGCTTTTAAAAGCATCTCTGGCTGCAAATTGGGAGGCTTTGAATCTCTTTGTATTTTCAACATCTTCCTTGATTTTACTCTGAGATGTATCCTTGATTAAATCAAGAAATCCCTTGCCCTGGTGTCTTCATCAAGTATACAATCTTATTTACTTATACAAATTAAACCCAACAAAGAGAACATCTTGTAGAGAGACCCAGATTATTTAAGTCAGCTATGCTGATGATATTGTCTCTTATGTAGATGTATACCTGAATTAGAAAAAATTGGTTTGGTTTTTTTGTTTAATGGCATATCAACCTTTGTAGGTTATTTAATCCTAGAAGAACAGTAGTGGTACTATTTAACCCATAGCTGGGAGGATAAGGGAATTCATACCTTTCCCAAGGGTATTTGTCCAAAAGTGAATGTAATAACGTGACTGGATTTCAAACTCACATACTATGATTCTGAAGTCCATCACTTTAAACATTACACCATGAGGATAACCCCCAAGAAAAAATACTGATAAAGAGTTCATTTAGTTTGGTCAAACAATCTCTTTGAAAAACGTTGGCAATGCATTTTAATGTTTCTCTTGAAATAAAAGCAGTAAGCTCACTAATTACAATGAAGGACATATAGAATCTGATATCTTCAGTGAAGAGAGTCATTATTCATCCTTTACCCGCTAGTGCATCACCTCAAATTATAAGAAATAGAATGAAATAAAGACTGTACTCTCTGACTATATCCAGGTAAAATTACTAACTGACTGCATCTGCAATCATTTTACATACAGTATCCAAACCTGTAATCATAATACCTCACAGCTATCTAACTTAGAGATTACCTGGATGAATTTCCTCAGAAAACTTGTCCCAAATGAATTCCAATTGCCATCAAGATTCTGAGGAAACTGCAGCTGAATGAACACACAGTGAATATTGTGTTTGAGTGTTTGATTACCCACTTCCTTTCTTTCTGTATGCATCAACATGTTCCTTTCAAGTGAAGAAAATTAAAAAGTTTATATTGATTAATAGCAAATGAAAAAAATAAGAAGTTGTCTATAACTCATTTTAAATAATTATCTCCCTTCAGGAATTTTGATAATCAGGGTGAGTGCAAATGTAAGTTAAGTTAGAAATTGGAGTGGAAATTGCTTTAATCTCTAAGTTAGAGCATTTTAATGCTCTTAAACTGACAAGAATTTTACTATGGTATGCCATTTTATACTGTATCACAGTAACAGACAAACATACAAAAATTGAATCATTAAGATATTAGACTATTTGGTGTACAAAAAATTAACACTTCTAGGATTGTATTATTATTTTTGTTTATTCTTTGGTAGTTAATATGTCTTGTCAGCATCGATGCCACAGCAAAAAAGAGTGTGCTCACCAATGCTGCAAAGTTGGTTTAAAAAATGAAGGAGTATTTCAGAAAAGGAAGCAAATATCTCAAAAATCTTCTATAGCTCCTCAAAATCAGCCTCCTCAAAACAAAAAGGTCACTGGTCAGAACAGCCTCCATTTTTATATTGATGGTCTCAAGGAAAAAATGAGGAATATTCCAGATACACCAACTGTGAAACGCTTGAAGGTCTGTATTCTTGTTATTAAAGAATTAAATGTATTCTAGGAAATTTTTAATGGCACAAAATTTTACTTACCTTTAAAATATAATCTTTATTGATCATTCTATTTGCTAAATTTGTTTTTCATTTATCCACAGCTAGCATATTATTGATAAAATCAAAGATAGGGGCATAGCTAAAGGTTTCTGCATCTAGGGAATGATTTCATATAGATTTTCCTCTAATTATGCTAATTTTCCTCTAATTAAATGGCACTGACATACACTACCCTAACGGTGTTGTATGTCAGTGCCATTTTAGTTCCCATTGATGTTCCTTGGGATTGGATGTAATTTTCAGTAATGATGTATTTTATAAATATATCTGAAAAGTAAAGTACAAACATTTACTTATTCAACATATTTATTTCTAGACAAATAAAAGATTATGTATATGTTACCAGAACTACTATGCTACCTTTTTGGTGTAGTTGCCATTGAGATTGATGAACTTCTCTTATTGGTGAATTGGAGCATAAATACCATCCTTGAATAAAGTGATGTCACATCTTCAGTTAATTGCATTAAAATCCAAGGAGATAACACAACTCAATCTGATGGTGAGGCTCCAGTAATGCTTGAGCAATGGGGAATGCAGGGTCCTCCTTCATTGCCATTGCTCCCACAATTTTTGTTTTTTGCTTTATTCCCTTCTTCCTCTAAAAAAGCTAAGATATTTGACATGTCATAAAACCCAACCAACATCTAACCTTTCTCCTCCAGTGATTTTGTGTGTGTGTTTACAAGAGTCTATTTTGAAACCATTTTTTAGGTAATACAAACAGAAACCATTTTTTAGACAACACAAATTTAACAAAAAAAATCAGTCTAAGTAACATATCTAACAAGACTAATAACATAAAACCCAAATTTATATTGCCCAGTTGACTGGGGCTGTAGAATACACTAACTGCTTCCCTGCAGAGGGGTAAGACCCCACCCCCAACAAGTGTCCTGGATATAACACTAAACAATTTAATGGTGAGGTTCCAGTAATGCTGGAACTTTGGTGAATCTGGAGTAGCTCTTCATTGTCATCGATCTCAGGTCCACTCTGGCCTGAAATGGTAGCACCTGATAGAGTCCTATCTATGAGTCAAATAGAACTAAACTGTGTACTTATGCCAAACTGAATTTTTTGAAATAAAACTGTTTTTGACATTGAACCTGTGTATTTATGCTAAACAGAATTGCTTGAAATAGAACTGTTTTGACATTTAAACTGCATAGTTCATTTAAACTGCATACTTATGCTAAACTGAAGTGTTTGAAATAGAAATGTTTTTGACACTGAAACTGTACTTATGCTAAACTGAGTTGTTTGAAATAGAACTGTTCATTTGTATAAAAATGGATTTGGCATTGAATAACTTACAATGGATGATATGCCATAAAACCCCAACAAACAAACGCTCAAACAATGAATTAATTGATACGAACAAAGACAAAAATATCATATCAAAAATTACAATATTCAGCAAAACACAAAGTGAAACACTAAAAAAGAAAAAAATGTCTTTACTAAATTAAAAAAACTACCAATTTTTATGGACTGTCAAAAATTCACATATCCAAAAAAAATAAAAATAACAGTAAAAACATAAGGATCTGAATACATAGAAATTTCAGACCCTAGTGACCTCAAATTTAGACCTATAGTAGCATGTTCCATAAATAGACTCAGCAAACTTATAGACATTTTACTACAACCATTTCTGAATAAGATAAAAAGGTATATTAGAAATAACATTCGCTTTTTTAAACTCCATGCTACAAAAAACTGATCCTGACACACTCATGCTTACATCTGGCATCACAAACCTGTTCAGTAATATTCCCCATGAATTAGGAAAACAAGCCATCTCGTTTTGGATTGAAAAATACCCAGAAACACTATGCCCAAGATTTAACACAAAAATTATCACAGACAGTATAGAACTAATCCTAAATAATAAGTTTTTCAATTCAATAATGTAAATTACATCCAATCTCAAGGAATAGCAATAGTAACTAAAATGGTGCCAACATATGCCACTCTAACCTTAATTTATTTAGAGGAAAATCTATATGGAATCATAGGTAAAAAATTATAACACCAATATAAAAACATAATTTATTACATCATGAAAAATATATTTAGAAGATTGTTTCATATTCTAGGAATGCTCATGGGCAACATTAATGATTTACATAACTTACTCTGAAACCTACATCCTAAAATAAAATTCACCATGTAACACAGCTTTAAAGAACAACCATTTTTAGACATCCTATTTAAAAATGGAAATGGCCAAATTATCACTAACATTTATCATGGACACTCAGCCCATTTCAAAAGTCACCACCCTAAAAACTGCATAAAATATGTCTCTTACACTCTAGCATGTAGAATATGCACTATAGTCGAAATTAAAAAAAAACTTTATAGATAAATTTAAACTTACATTAAACAAAACTAACCCCTCACACACATACAGAATCACTCAGGGAGAAAGGTTAGCTGTTGGTTGGATTTTATAGCATATCAACAATCATAGGTTATTTAGGGGAAGAAGGGCAATAAAGGAAAAACCAAAACCAGTACATATACATACATGGATAGGAACACACAGAATACACTCTTGAAAACACACACACACACACACACACACACACACACACACACACACACACACACACACACACACACACACACAAATCATCTGCAGGGGCCAAAGGTTGTCATGGACAATTAACTCCAATTGGACATTCACAGACACAAATCCTGGAATTAAAAAGAACCATTACTCTATCAAAACAGTTATCACTATAAAAGCCAAAGGGAGAGCTCAAATCAATCATTAGCTCCCTGTGGATGAATTTAAGGTTAGAAACATATGTAGAAGCAAAAAATTAAAAAACCTGAAACCAAATTCACTTGAAGACCCATTCATTTTGAAGTATTTACTTTTCTCCTCTTGGATCAACAAAAAAAGAATATATACATATATATATATATATATATATATATATATATATATATATATATATATATAGTTGGTGACCTTAGTTGACTGATGCTACTCCATTCCCTGGATTGCTCCAATTTACTCTTGATCCTTACCTTATAGTGCTGAGTGTTAAGCAATGCAGCATCAAGTACCATCTTTTGAGTCTTTGATATGACTCGACCTGGGATTGAACACTGGTCTCCTGGACCATTGGCAAACTCTACTCATTAGGCCAATATGGTACCGGGCCATTTACCTAATGAGTAGAGTGTTCAACAATGCTTCTGGAGACTGGGGTTCAATCCCAGGTCGAATCATATCAAAGACTCAAAAAATGGTACTTGATGCCGCCTTGCTTAACACAGCATTATAAGGTAGGGATCAAGGGTAAAGTGGAGCAATCCAGGGAGTGGAGTAGAACCCCCACTACACTTCGGTGTTGTACATATTGAAAAGGGAGCCTTTGGGTCACCCTCGACTAAGGTCACTAACTTTACTTATGTTTATGTGTGTGTGTGTGGGGGGGTTATAATTTTTTTTATATATTTGTTATAAAATATAGTGATCTATATTTTATTAATAATAATAAGGATAAAATTAACTCCTATATATATATATATATATATATATATATATATATATACACACATCTTATTTTGATAAGGAAAAGTATGCTTTAAACTTTTCAAAAAATAACTATATAAATTTTTTATTTCCTTTTGATTAACCACTCCTTATGTTTTATATGTTTCATACTTTATTGTAGACTTCAAATGAAAATCAAAAAGTGATTGATCTTAAGCAGTTTGCTTTTTGTCCAAAGCCCAAAATAAATGCAGATGTTGTTCATCCAACTACACCTTCCACCATTACTGCTGTTACCCCTTTGGTAATGTCTGAATCAAATGGCAATAAAAATTTGAGTTTATCTACGACTCCAAATGGCTGGAATAATCTGGATATTTACCACAAAACAAGAGAAAAGTTTCCATACGCATCTGGTAGGAACTATTGTTGATTAAATAACAATTTTTTTTGTCATTAAGTAAAAAAGGAATATTAAAATTTGTCCAAAAGTGTCAATTAGATATAAAATATATTTGCAAAATATTTCAATTAGATGATAATCACCTCTTTAATTATGAGTGAAATGATTGATGCAGTACATAAATTAACTGTACTTAAGTGAGATGGCATAAAATTCTGTTAAAAAAGTACAGTGTTTATTGTGACAAGCACCGAGAGTTAAAACTGGTTTAAAAGAACTACAATTGGTCAATTATGCAAAAATGTTTTAGCTTATTTTTCAAAGGAACAAACTATTTTTGAAATAAGAATAATTGCTTTAATCAATCAGTAATTATTGACTGACAAGTCAAAAATGAAGACATGAAGAACGAAAGTCACAATGTCACTTTTTAAATTGTACCACATTTTTGTTAGTTTTTTCCTGTTTTTCTTCCTTTCATCTCAAGAATTTTAAACAAATATATTATATGACCATTTAATGAAATGTAACTTTGGATAAATCTTGAACCTGCATTCATCATCATGCCTATTTTCCAAATGGTTTTTGACAAAAGCTACTTCTTTATTTCAAATTCCCACAATTGACTCAATATGAACCAGTTAAAATGCATTATGATAAAATGCAATGAAATAGATGAAGAAAATTAGCATAGACATCTGTATAAAAATGCAAATGCTTAATATAAGAATCCCAATACAACTTATAAATATTATGCCTGATACAAAGTAAAAGTCAGAAAAAAGAGATAATTGTAGAATGTCTACAAATAAGTGCTCTGCTTGATCATAACAGTCTTGGTAGCCTAATGACCTTAGGTATTTTTTCTAAATGACAAGTCCTTTAGAAATGGAATGCAAGTTCAAGTCTTATCTGAAACCAATTTTTTATTTTGATTTATAACAGTGTAGCTGCTAAAGAAGAGAGCAGTTAAGAGCATTGTAATAAAAAGCAATGAAAGAAATCTCGTGAAAATGTGTATAATAAAAATATTTATTTTCCAAAAGTGAAAACGAGTATTATATATTAAATGTTCTTTAATTAGTTTCTGACTGGCTAACGTTACTTCCTTTTTAGTTGAAAACAGTTGTCCTTTTAAAAGGAGATTGTTAACAGAAAAACCTTTTGAGATTATGAATATCAAATATATCATCATCATCATCATCATCATCATCATCATCATCATCATCATCATCATCATCATCATCATCATCATGTAGTACTGCTAGCACAGATTTCCCTAACTTTCTCCCGCTATTTGTCTCTATCATCCATCACTTCTGGGAGGTCTTCTAGACTCCATCCTGTGTCTATACAGAGCTGTTGAAGATAAGTTCTAGCTGGTCGTCCAACACTGGCTCTTACATGTGAAATTATATTAAATCTTTTCACAAAACCAAATCACCATGATGATACATTACTGAAAATATCCTATATTAATATTTTCTTATTGTCTATATACAATATAACTTATAATTCCTTTCAGATATCAGTCATAACAGGCAGATGGAGAAGACATTTAATCAATCTGACAATGGGTATAGTAACCAATTAATGCACATTTTTATCATAAAAAGACATTGTGTCAAATTTTGTAATTGTGGATATATAAAATGAAACTCTTGTAACTTTAAGAATCTTTCAAGTTAAAATTCAATGCATTCATAGACTAATTAAATCAAATCTAAATTTAAAGCTTATCTTTTTGTGTCATTTACTTTTTAAGGAAATACATATCTATCTTGGGATTAAGTTATTTATGATCTTTTATAATTGATTTCAAAATGTCTTTGTAAGCTTTATCTTAATGAAAGAGTAATAAATGTCTAAAATAGTCTATTTGATTTGATGGCAGATAAAACCCACTTCATTACCAAAAAAAAAAATTTGTTTAAAAAATTTGTAATGAATGCACAAAAAAAAACTTGAATCAAAGCAGGACACAATAGAGATGAAGTTACAATAATATTTGATATCACAATTTTTTTCTTAATATTCCCTATTGAGATGGGAGAGAGGTTTATATGCCATCAAACAGGGTCATTTTCTATTCTATTTGTTTGTAACTATGTTTGTCATTAAAATAACGAGTGAGACCTTTAGTTCTATGGGTGCCACACCAAAGAGTTGTGGACAGTCATCATCATCATCATGTTGCACCATCAGCATGGATGTCCCTGATCCTCTCCCACCACCCTTCTTTATCGTCCATCGCTTCCAGTTTTTCTTCAAGGCTACATCCTGTATCGGCACAGAGCTATTGCATGTAGGTCCTAGCTGGTTGTCCAGCCTTTGCTCGTCTATGTGAGGGGGGCCACAGGAGTGCATTACTTATGAGTTTGTCCCTACTTCTCCAGCAGTGTCCCGCATGTCTGGTTCACCTAACTTGGATAGTTTTTGTGATGAGTGGTAAGTGACCATACAACTGCTGCTTTGTGGGGTGCTGCTTCCAGGACTTATCTAATATTGCTCACAGCATTCTTGTGTAATTACAGTCAAGCTTTTTCTCCATACGTTTAGTTAGCATCCATGTAGTGCATCCATATAGCAGTATCGACACAACCGCTGCTTGAAAAAAACTGCGTTTCATTTTACTGGTCTAGGTCTGGCTTCCATATGACCAATAGCCTATGGATAGCTCTTCATGCCTTTGCTAGTCATGTGTTGATGTCAGTCTCGGTTGATGAGACACTGCTTCTTAGGTAGGTGAATGTGTCTATTAGTTTCAGAGAACTATCGTTTTGTGTGGAGATGTCGCCTCTTTGATTAAAGCACATGTATTCCGTCTTGTGTGTGTTGACATGGAGGCCTATGCCTGCAGCTGCTCATTCCAGACTATGTAGCAGGGTTTCGACTTGGGTGGGTGTATTTGCCAGAAGCACTATGTCATCAGTGTAGTCCACGTCCATAATTATTTGTGTGGGTATCTTCTGCTTGAAACTGTTGTCTTTCATTTTATCAATAGACGTTCTAAGCATGTAGTCTAGACAGATGATAAAGAGGTATGAGGCTAATGTGTCTCCTTGCCGCACACCTGCTACAATATTGAAGTAGTCTGTATCTCCATCTGGGGAGTGGACTTTTACTTTTGTGTTTCTATATCGCATCATTATGGCTGTGATGGTTTATTTGGGTAGGCCATAGGCACGTAGTATTTGTTCCATCTTTCCTTTGCGTATGGAGTCAAAGGCCTTGGTGAAGTCGATAAATAATATTGTTGCCTCTTGGTTTTTTCCATATATACACCTTCAAGAATTCGATGGATAGTCAAAATTTGCAACGTCGTGGATTGATTCCTCCAAAAGCCATTTTGGTTCTTTCTAAGCATGTTCTCAATTCTGGGTTCAATGCAGTTGTGTAGTAGAGCATTATATATCTTGGCCATTATGGATGTAAGGGTTATACCTCAGTAGTTCTTGGCTAATCCGAGGTTGCCCTTCTTAGGAAAGTGAGGATGCATTCCTTTGTCTATCTGTCTGTCTAAAGCTACTATAACTACTGTAGTTTTTTTATTCTCACTGATCACCTCACTCTTATGTCCACACATGAGGCTAAGTTTAACTTAATAAATATCTCAAGTAACCTTGTTTTGAAGCAATGATTAGCAAGAGAGTCTTATAGACCATTACTACTGTAGTGAGTTTTATTCTCACTGGATAGTTCATTCTTTTGACTTTGAACTGTACTAATTTTAATAGACAGCAATAACTTTAGTTCAATTGAAAAGATTTTTACAATAAATTCATTTCTTCAGTGAGAAATATTATTTTGTAACAGAAAAATGTTATGTAAATATGAAACTTTTTTCTTTTTATGTCTTTTGATAATATTGTTTTCATCTTATCTTTAGGCAAGAGCACATTCTTCCTTCAAGCCAAAATGAAATACCATTCTTTAATGAATATCCCAATGAAGAACTCTATGGAGACTTTTCTCTTGAATTACCAACATTGGCTCAACCATTTAATAAAGCAGATGACCCTCTGCTTTCTAAACTTAGCACATCCTGTAAAACTGAAGATTCTTCCCAGAGAAAATCCACCCTTCAACCCCAGCTGCAACATAAATATGGCCAGGTAGTTGCTTGGCTCTCTCAGGATTCTCCTAGACTACTTTTCCAGAAAAATAGTGATAGCCAACATGATTTTGATCGGTGAGCCTTTTCTTTTTACTTTCTTTTTTATAGGACCAGAATTGCTCTTCCAATCTATTTTTTAAATTTTAGTTGATTACGTTTGTTTAAATTCAGAAGATGAGGAATGATCATTGTTGTACATTAATATGTTAAGCTAGTCTTCTTATCTTGGTTGCTATAGTCACAACATTTCAGCTAATGTACCCTCCAGTTTTTTTCAAGTATCTTTGGTAAATTTTTGGTAATTTCAAACCATTTATTCAGTTTATGGTATTAGGAGATATCTTGTATCATGTTATTCTTCATAGGTCATTCACTTTTGGAGTGCTACTTTGGTTTTTTACTAAACCAGATTACATAAATTCTGATTCATGGATTGTTTTTTTTTTTACAAAGATTTACTTGATGCAAGGCCAAATTAGCTATTATTTGGCAAATGGTTACATTAATATGATGAAGAGATGTGGTAAATTTTATTTTATTGTATAAGAACCATTAATTTAAGTGATTGTATCACTCAAGAAATAGCCTTTTAATTCATCGAGGACAAGAAAAGAGCAAAATTCTCACCTCTAAATAAACTTTTGAATCAGCAGGTCATTGTATAGTTAATTTAACCCAAAATTCCTTCAAAATCATAGTTTGTACCCCATCTGGTTCTGTTGAGTAATTCCTTAGTAGTTTTTTTTTTATGTTGCTGTTGTTTCTTAGTTGTAATAATATCTAATCATTCCATTAGTGTTGGACAAAAGAACTCAATGGGCACTTTTATCCTTTTATTTTCTCTTGGTAGTAAAAAAATGACTGATTTTGGTTTGACTGTATGTTAGCCTTTGGCCTAATGAGTAGAGTGTTTGCCAATGGTTTGGGAGACCCGGGTTCAATCCCAGGTTGAGTTATACCAAAGACTCAAAAAATGGTACTTGATACCGCTTTGCTTAACATTCATCATTATAAGGTACGTATCAAGGGTAAAGTGGAGCAATCCAGGGAATGGAGTAGGGCTTCCTCTACACCTCAGTGTGGTAGCTATTGAAAAGGGAACATTCCGGTCATCCTTGACTAATGTATGTTAACCATTTCTTTGTTATTGTTGTCTCCGCATTTCATAGGGATCCTATTCCAGTTATAACTTCTTTCTAGGAATTTGCAGACTTAAAAAACACTTTTTAAAATTTGTTTAATTGCTTTACTTTCCACATTTTTTTGCTCATTATTATAATTTTCTTTTATTTAAGTATTTATTTCTTTAATCTGTTGTCAAAATTTTTAAATATTTTTATCTAATTGAGACAATGTTCTCTTTCTTAACTTGATTTTCTTTCAGAATAATGTTTTCCTTATTTATCTTTTCATATTGGCACTTCACTTTTTCCTAAAATGTCCATCTATACTTGTATCAATTTCTCCTTTTTGTTACTAACACTATCTTTGTTTTATAGCACATTTTCTAAATCTATATTTTTTATTCATGTCTAATTATAGACCAATTTACTCTGGATAGATTAAAAGTCACAATGTTATATTTACGATTGATTTTTTTTAATGTGTTATTTTCTTTACCGACCAATTTATTTTAAAAGATATTGTTTGTTATTTGGAATAGGAATGTCCTTTTAATAGTTCATCATTTATATAAACCAGATCTAGTCTGTTATTTTCTCTTGTGGTTTTTCTACAAGTTTTTGAAGTAGGTACTCATTTTTAGGGATTTCAGTTTTGTAAAAACTTCTCTTTGGTTGTGTGTATCTCTTGTACTATAACTTTTTGTTACTCTGTCATCTGTTCATCATGGTTTTGTCAGTCCACAAACCCTAGGGGGAAAGTTATAATCTACACATAAGATTTTAGCATCACTTACATTCTCAGTTGTGTTTAATTATTTTCAAAATTCCTTCAAACTTATAAACTGAACAATCAAGTGATATAGATACAGTAAGAATTTTAGCATTAAAATCTATTTTAAATCTCTATTTTATTATTGTATCTATTATTTTGATAGTAAGTATCTCATAAATTTCACTTGAAAAAATCTTTTAAGAGATTTTGTTATCAGACAACTTACTACTAATATAGGTGTCTCTGGTGGTGTAATGGTTAGCAAGCTAGACTAGTAAGTCTTCATGAGTGAATTCAAGTCTCATTGGATGCCCTATTCATATGACCTGGTGCTACATCTAAGCAAAAAGCTTAGTAAATTACAGCTTGCTACTAATATACCAGATCCTCTTCTATTGCTTAGTATGAATTTCTTGTTTTACTGTACACCCACTTCTAATCAATGTGTAATTGCCAAAATTTGATTTCTCCATAAAAAAATTTATCAGTAAGCCAAGTTTCAATTAGAGCAATGATGTAATTTTCCAAATTTTAGAATAGAAATTTGAATTTATTTTATTACCAGAAATCAATTCTTGAATATTACATTATGTAAAACTCAGTTCATTTTCATTTTGGGCAACATTGAAATTTTGACTTTATTATGTTGTCTTTACCTTATTTATAAATGTATACTGGCCACCATCTCCACTACAACAAAATTTGTTCCAATATTTGCTCCTCCCCTGTTTGTCTCTTGTCTCCTTCCTTACTTCAGTAAATATTTATATTTCTTTCATTTATTCCTTATTTGATTAACTTGTCCCCTTTCTTTCTTTCTTTCTTTCTTAACATATTTTCTTATTCTTTCCTAAAGTTTATCTTTTTCTTAAGCTCATTTTCTCTATCTTTGATTTTGTCTATTTTTTTCACAAACTCATTTAACTGATCTCCAATCTTTTTTGTCAACTCCTTTGATAATTCAGCCAGTTGTTCAAATTCATTGTTTTATAGGGTGGTATTGTAAAGAATTAAGTTCAAAAAGGCAAAAAGATGGTAAAAAAAGAAAGTCTGACCAAACTGAAAAGAGGGAAAAACAATAATACAAATCTGATTTTAAATTCAACGTCCCTTTGAGTGTATAGAAAGAATGAATGAAAAGTTGAGGTATGAGTAAAGATAAGAATATGAATGTAAGAATGGATAAAGAGTGACTCAAGTGTCAAAGGATCAATAAAAAATACTTATTGATCTTGGAATTAAAAAGTAGAAAATGCACACAGGTGAGTCTGTTCCATATTTCAGCTCTTCTTGATGTACATTACCAGCACTTTTATCTATTTGCTCATTGTTTTGTTTATTTGATTAATCAATATTTGTTGCTTGTGAGTTTCTTGTGTTGAATACAATGAAATTTGAATAATTCAAATTAGAATATCTGATAAAAAGGAAAAGAAAATGTAACTTTTAGCAGAGAAGAATATATGCATCAAACATTAGAACACTCACATATATCTTACACTCACATATATCTTACACTCACATATATCTAACACTCACATATATCTTACACTCACATATATATAACACTTACATATATCTTACACTCACATATATCTTACACTCACATATATCTAACACTCACATATATCTAATACTCACATATATCTAACACTCACATATATCTAATACTCACATATATCTAACACTCACATATATCTAATACTCACATATATCTTACACTCACATATATCTAACACTCACATATATCTAATACTCACATATATCTTACACTCACATATATCTAACACTTACATAAATCTAACACTCACATATATCTTACACTCACATATATATAACACTCACATATATATAACACTTACATATATCTAATACTCACATATATCTAACACTTACCAGATATGGCCTAGCAGTTAGAGTGTTCGCCAATGGCCCGGGAGACCTGGGTTCAATCCCAGGTCGAATCATACCAAAGACTAAAAAAATGGTACTTGATGCCTCCTTGCTTAACACTCAGCTTTATAAGGTACGGATCAAGGGTAAAGTAGAGCAATCCTGGGAAGGAGTAGCGCCCTCCCCTACACCTTGGTGTAGTAGCTATCGAAAAGGGAGCCTTCGGGTCACCCTCGACTATGGTCGCCAACTTTACTTTTTACTTACATATATCTAATGGTCAAGGAGGAGCCAATAGTGTAATGGTTATTGTTGTAGGAAATGAACATGATGAGACGAGTTCAAATCCTGGATGAAGTTGATAGTATTTCACATAGTACTAATATTTTTGGGAAAGGTATGAATTCAATTATTCTCCATCCAGCTATGAGTTAATAGTAGAGCAGGCTGGGTTCTTAGGCAACCAGTATTGGAGAAGGAAATGGACACAACAAGATGAGTTTGCATCCTGGACGAGGCTGATAGCATTCTACATAGCACTAATACTTTTGGGAAAGGCATGAATCCAATTATTCTCCCTCCAGCTATGGGTTAATAGTAGGAAAGGCTGGGTTCTTTAGCCTTGGTTAGGCAACCAGTCTTGGAAAAGGAAAACTCTGAATTTAAATATGTTAAATTCCACTTAAAAAATTGACCTTTTGTCATATCCTGCCTGTGCAGAGGTGTTGGTAAATGCAAATATCAACTGGTCAAAGATTTTTTAGTTAATCCCTTATTCATAGAATGTCGTATGCTTTTAGAACATGCTGCAAAAATATTACAGCAATTGTCGAATGTACCCATTACAATTTATTGTAGATGCTTTCTAAATGATTGTTTTCTGAGACTCGTACGTTCTTATAAATCTTTACACTTCATCGCTGATCCTTCACCTCATAAAAGTAAATCAAGATGATATGATCCATCTGTTTCCGTTGATTTATTAATAGCCTTTAGCATGTTTATATAAAAATAGTTTTAATAAAGAAGATGGTCAAAGCCCATGATAAAAAGCAGCTGCCATAAATTTTGATGCAAAACCAAAAACCCTTGTGGCTTAAGAAAGTTAAACTTTTTTCAGCTTCATTATTTCTTGATATATTTGATATTTGATATCTTTTTTTTTATTCAGAACTACTTCTGAAACATTCAAAAATGGTTTTAAAGTTGGACATTCTGAGAGAATGAATGATCAGATTCTTAACCCAGATCGAGGTATATTTTGTTCTGAGCAAGAACTACAAAATCGAGGAGTGGAGGAGGAAAAAAGGTAAAAAAGTTTTTTTTTTTTTTCATAATTAAAAATAAACAGATTTCTGAGGAATTTTTCCTCTTAAGAATGCGAATACAAAATTCCTTTTTTTCTTCATATTTTTACATGAGGTCTCATGATTTTAGTCAGACTAAATTCCTTGTCTTTGTTCATTTTTCTTTTAATCTGTTTGACGAATACTGCTATACCCAGCCGTCAAAGTATTGTGATTTTTAAATAAACAAAAATTATATTATGGTAGGCCAGAATCACAATGGGTATAATGTAGAGCATTGGGGCCTATTCTTAATTCTTATGAAAATGTAAAATTAACAGATAGTAGGGGCGTGTGGAGAAGAGTATGGGGGTTAATGGAGAAAGATGGTACATATATTGTGTGGCAGTTGTGATGGTTGATGGAGGAAAATAGTACTTACTGTGCTTCAGGTTTTTTATTTATTTTTTTATTATTTATATTTGAGGTGTTAGATGGGTTATGTGTATGGATTTAAGTGTGAGAGAAGGTGTTTGCACTCGTGCCTACATTTTGAAAGGATTTCAGATTTTTTATTTAGTAGGGTGTTTTGTGATGGGTAGGTTATAATGGCTAATTTTTCATGGAGGCAAAGAAGGTACTTTTTTTTAATGTTTTGTTGTAGGTAGGTGGTTGTTTTAGTATCACCCAGGTGATTGTAGGAGAGATGTTTGTGTCTTTTAGGTGCCATATGTATGAGGATAAGGAGGTATTGGATGCATAGTTTCTGTTTTTGAAAGAAAGTTTATGGTTGTAAATTCTCTGTTTTATGGTATCCTCCGTTACACTGATATAATGTTTGACGGAGTTGTTTGTTTTTACTGTGGCTTTGTAAATGATGTTTTTATACAGGCATTTTTCTGGTAGGGGGCATGTGCTTTTGACCCTACAATTGCATTGGTTAGAGGGGTGTGTTGTAATGTTGGTGGATGCAATTTTTTTGTTGTGTTTTTTTATTATTTGTGACATGCTGCTTGTGCAACTGTAGCTAACCTTAATGTTTTTGTTAAAGATTTTGGCTTGGGGGCTATTATTGGGGAAGTGCTTGGAGATTAAGTTGAGGAAGTCCCTACCTATATTGGATGTTATGCATTTATTGTAAGGTGGGTTGAACCAGATAATGTTCCTTTTTCTGTGCTTAGATTTGTCTTTTGGAGGTATGAATTCTAGTGCTTATCTATAACTGCTGTGTTTTAATGCTTTGTTATATATATATACATATATATATATATATATATATATATAGCCTTTGGAAAGGTATGAATCCTCTTATCCTCTAACATATAGCTCAAAAAGAATCTTTGCTGTTCTTGAACAAGGATGACATAATATATAAAAGTTGTTATGTCATTAATAAAAGAAACCAAACCAACCCTATACATATTTATATATACATATATGTATACATATATACATATATATATGCATACCAGGCCATTGGCATAATGGTTAAAGTGTTTGCCAATAGTCCCAGAGACCAGGGTTCAATCCCAGGTCAAGTCATACCAAAGACTCAAAAAATGGTACTTGATGCCGCCTTGCTAAGCACTCAGCACTATAAGGTAAGGATCAAGTGTAAAGTGGAGCAATCCAGGGAAAGGAGTAGAGAAATCCTCTACACCTTGGTATAGTAGCTATTGAAAGGGGAGCCTTAGGGTTGCCAACTTCATCTGCTCTATGTATACATGCATGTACATTTGTATATATATATATATATATATATATGTGTGTGTGTGTGTGTGTGTGTGTGTGTGTGTGGGTTTATATATATATATATGTATATTTGGTGAAAGAGTAGATTTTGGTGAATCTGACAAGATAATAAAAATAAGTGGGAAAATGGATAAATCAGACACTTACACAGAGTTTAGTACTTTGAAGAAATTCTTGAATAAAGAATGAAATATCACTACTTAACTTTTTCTAAGTATCTGATTTATCCATCTTTCCACTTGTTTTTATCATCCTGTCGGATTCACCAAAATCTACAATTTCACCATATATATATATACACACACACATATATATATATATATATATATACATGTATATATATATATATATAGATAGATATGTTTATATATATATATATATATATATAAACATATCTATCTATATATATATATGTACATATGTATATACACATATGTGCAAACATATGTATACATATACAAACATATATTTATATATACATCTATATATATATATATGTACATACATATATAAACATATATGCGTATATATACAAATTTTATATGTATGTATATATATATATATATATATATACAGATATATACATATATGCATAAATATATATATGTATACACACACATGTGCATACATATATATGCATATATATATACATCTTTATACATATGTATACATACATATATGTATCCATAGATATATATATATGCATATATATACAAATTATATACATATATGCTTATGCATATATAAACATATGCATAAATTTATCTATGTATACATATATATATATGCAAATTTCATTTCGAATTTAGTCATTAGAAATAATTCCTCTCCCTCGATTGGGGTTTTGCAAAAAACCAACGTTATATATAAATTTAAATGTCCTTTAGGAGATTGTATCTTTGATAATAATAATATATATGTTGGTTTAACCTCAACTGCCCTGTCGAGGAGACTTACAATGCATCTTTCTGACACAAGTTCAATAGCTCAACATTTAAAAAAACATTCATGCCCAACAACACAACTACGAAAAATTCTCACCGACAACACAACAATATTAGAAAATCAAAATAATAAACAAAAACTTCAGATTCTCGAAGCACTACATATTAGAGGCCTGCAGCCGACACCCAATAGAATTAATTTTCGAACCAGTGCTAATGTACTTAAATGTCTTTAGCTACTGGCACTAATTATAGAATTACATTTAAAAGCAAACGCCATAATTTTCAACGGCAAAGGCGCCCTTACACAGTAGTAATATGCTAAAACAAAAGTTACATCACTTTTGTAATAGATTCTCCCCTGATGATGGCCCAAAGTCGGGCAGAAAGTACTAGGAATACATACAACTATGGACAAAACATAAACCAATTCCCCCTGAATACGATAAAAGTAATATGGGAATTCGAACGGATCCAGAAGAAAATATGTAAACATAAGATGTCTATTATGTTTAATGAAATTTGCATTAACGAAGAAATGCTGCCTAAATATACATATATATATATATACACATATATTGTTATATTCATATATATGAGTTTACGTAGAAATCAAACACAAGCAGTTAAAGCTTCACAATATGTCTGGTCCTTACACACCAATAATGATGTTAGAAATCATTATACAGTATCGGTAAGAAAAGTTTGATACTCTTCAGGTGACATCTGAAAGATATACTTCAAAATACTAATTTGAAAACTTTGTCACTGCCTGTATAGGAGCATCAGCAGAGGGCAAGAAAACCAAGAGCCTCATTTAGTCATTAGATAAAACATGAATATAACATGAAAATAGCAGCTTTACTTAATAAAAGAAACCCAAATAATGCCTATGCCTAGAAACTTAAGAAAGCCCAAAAAGAACTAACACATACCAACAACAACAACTAGAATACAAGCAAGGTCAAATCGATAAAATCAGAAACATGAAAACAAGATAGACAATTATGTTTAGCATATCAGACAGTAAATGCAGTGAGTAGAAGGAAAAGTATATCAAGAACAAATAAAAAAAAATGATAGTAAATAAAGACATTAGAAATGAAAAGAATATTTAAAAAATAAACATTCTTAAAGTCACTGCACAGAAAAAGCTATTAAAAAATTATTAATAACCAACTAGATATCAAGCTAGGACAGTTTACAGCAGAAGAACTTGACATAATACTGAAAAATTTTAAAGCAGAAAAATGGTAGGCTTGGACAAAATACCTCCTGAAGTAATGAAGACAAGGAAATTTGATAACGCATTTCTTCAATTATGTAATGCTGTCAATAAACAAAACACAACTAGCAAATATACTGAAGGCTGCATCCTTCTCTTCTCCAAGAATGTGATCTTGGAATCTCCAAGAACTACTGAGGCATAATTCTTGCTACTATTGCTGCAAAGGTTTATAATGCTTTGCTTCTCAACCATATCAAACCTGAAATTAAGAAAATTCTAAGGAAAAATCAGAAGGGTTTTTGGAGAAATTGATCCACAACTTCACAGATTCTGACTATCCATTGAATCTTGAAGGAGTACATGAATGAAATCCTGAGGCAACACTATTGTTTGTAGATTTCTCAACGACATTTGATTCCAAGCACAGAGAGAAGATGGAGCAAATAGTTTTAGAATATGATCTTCCTTAAGAAAATATTACAGCTATAATAATGCTTTACAAAAACAGGAAAGTAAAGGTTTATTCACCAGATGGAAACACAGCTTTCTTTGAGATTGTTGCTGGAGTCTTACAAGGAGATATATTAGCACCATATTTGTTCATAATCTGTCTAGATTACGTACTCCGAACATCGATAGACCTAATATAAGAAAATAGCTTTACTCTACAAAAGGCAAGAAACAGATGACATCCTGCAGAAACACTGACAGATGGACTATACAGATGATCTAATGCTTTTTGCAAATACACCTGCCCAAGCTAAATCCCTACTCCATAATCTAGAGCAAACAACAGGAAGCATTTGCCTGAATGTGCATGTCAATAAAACAGAGTTTATGTGATTTAAATGAGAAAGCATTTCCACTCTACATGGCAGACCTCTAAAATTAGTAGACCTATTCACATGCCTCAGCAGCAAGATCTCATTTACTGAAAGTGATATCACCCTAAGACTACCAAAGGTATGGACTGCTATTGATAGGCTATTGATCATACAGAAGTCTGACCCATCAGATAAAATAAAAGGGGATTTTTCTAAGCTGTGTTGGTATCGATAATATTGTAAGGATGCACCATATGGATGCTAACAAAACGTATATTGGAAAGATTTATGGAAACTATACAAGAATTCCATATGACATTTTAAACAAATCCTGGATCCAATGCCTCACAAAACAGCAGCTTTACAGCCACTTACTTGGATGGGTTTTGAGATTGAAAGTAAGATGAACAAGACATACAGAGCACAAGTGAGAAAAGCATGGATGAACTCATCAGTGATGTTCTTCTATGATCCCCTACACATGGATGTGCCAGTGTTGGCTGACCAGCAAGAACTTACATCAGCTCTGTGCAGACACTGGATGTAGTTTGGAAGACCTGCAAAGAGTGATGGATGATAGGGGTGGATGGAGAGAGAGAGAGAGTCAGGGAAATCTGTACTGATGATGAAGCTCATAATAAAGATCACTTAAAGATGAATTAAACTTGAGATTCTCTTACAATTCAACCATCTTAAATAATCTGCATAGAAGCAAGGATGAAATCATTAGTGACATTCTTCTATGAACCCCTACACATGGATGTGCTAGTGTTGACTGACCAGCAAGAACTTACATCAGCTCTATGCAGACACTGGATGTTGTTTGGTGGACCTGCTATTAAATATTCACTATTTTGGTTTGGTAGGTTGTGTAAGCAAAATTTATCATTTTTATCTGCCTCTTTGCACATTCATGTCTCCATTGATGATTAGCATGTTATGTTTTGGCATGTGTTGAGCAAGGGAAGATAGTCCATTGTAGAAGGTTGTGATATCTGATTTGTCAATGGCATTCATGGGGCTGTCGTCAAAGATGATCCTTGTGCAGGTGTTGCCATTAAATGTAGCACCCATAAGTCTCAGTTGAATTTTCTCTTTGCTATCTAGTGATTTTAAGGCAGGGTTACATGATGGAGAGAAAAAATTATCAAAAGTATTCTTTTAATGGATTCTTACTCATTTAAAGAAAAAAATGAATGAATAAAGAAAGAAAGGGGGTGGGGACAAATAGATATGGGCAAGAAGTTAGTGTCAAAACCCTGATGTAATGTCAGTATCTAGTGTCATGTGTCCTTGTTTATCTAAAAAAATTGTTTTAAATCGCAGTACCTTTAGTAACCGAAATCTTTTCAATAAGTTAACCTATTTTATTTAAAGAAAGATCTGTCTATTCATTCATTTATTAAGGAAAACATGGTGATAAATACTATAATCAATATCAAACTTATTTTTAGTTAAATTTTTTTTAGTGTTTTATCTAAGTTCTATTTTAGATTCAAATTTAGTCTTTATTTATTGTCTTAGTATTTTCATTTATTTATTCATTTTTTTAAAATTCTGAATACTGCTATTCTAATAACCGTTAAAGTTATTAATATCATTGTCATAATTAATCATTAATAATATACACTGAATAGAAAGTTAAATATTATAACAAATTTAAAAAAAAAAAAAAAAAAAAAAAAAAATGAAAAAAAATTATAACAAATTTTGCTAATTTTTTATTATTATTATTATTATTATTATTATTATTATTATTATTAGCAATACTAATAGTAATACTGTTACCATAAATTTTATTCAGAATAATATATATATATATATATATATATATATATATATATATATATATATATATATGACATTAAATAAAGACTAAATTCATATCTTAAATAGAAATAGAAAAACCCTAAAAAAAAATTTAACTAAAGATAAGTGTGATATTAGTTATAGTATTTATCACCACGTTTTCCTTAATAAATAAATAGACAATTTTTTTAAAAAATAAAGTAGGTTAGTAATTTACGAAGCTCTTTGCTTTGATGTGGCACAAGGCCGAATGAATGGGGTACCCAATGAGACTTGAACTCACTCGTGTAGGTTTGCTAGTCTAGCTTGCTAACCGTTACACCACCAGGTTAACTTAATTGAAAAGATTTTAGTGACTTAAGATTTTTTTTTGATACATAAGGATACATGACATCAGACATTGACATTACATCCTGTTTTGACACCGACTTATTGCACATATTTTTTTGTCCCCCATCTCTTTCTAAATTCATTCATTTTTTTTTTAAATGTGTAAGAATCCATTGAAAGAATATTTTTATAATTTTTTCTCTCCATTATGTGTTGGTTATCTGAAGAGCTTGGTTTCTCATATAGAGTGAACAACTGAAATAAATTAATAATCACTGGCTCAGAAGGACAATATCACTGAAATTGGGTTAGATTAGCCAATTTTGATATAAATAAATTAAATTTTTTTATAAAGTGTGTCTAATTGAGAGATTTTAAGAGTGAAAGATTCAAACATTATTATTGGCTTACATATGACAGTAATAAATGTCAAATGTCTCATAGCCCTTGTAAAGTTTTCATGTATTATAGTAGTTTTCCTTTTGAAAATTGGAAAAAAAGAAAAACTGGCTTATAAAGTACCTGCCATCAGCATGCTAAAATATTGTTAGATCAACTAAATACACAAGCAAAAACTAGGGCTTAAGTGAGAATACTTAAGAATTATTATCAAAACTCTGTTGTTCACTGCCCAGCAAAACACAAGTCATTAAGATCATGATGACAACTTTAGTAATTTAGGCTATTTCTGATTGGAACTTTTACATTTGTGGTTCAAGGGTATTCCTTGGTGAGGAGAAAAACTGACAAACCAATTAGATATGCAATGGATGTCACTAATTATCTGAAAGAGAATTCTTTTAAGCAGAATATCAAATGATTAGAAAATGTCTTCAGAATATTCTATTATCATTGCTGAAACATCAGGTATTAGCAGGATCAACCAAGTCTCTGGAGGATTTAGAGTGATTCATCTTTGAAAAAGAAAGCATGGAGTCTTTGATCAGATTCTATGCAATGCCTTCTATTGAAGGAAAATTTCTCTATGAATTGGTAAAAATAAATTCTTTTGGAAGCTGCAGCAGAAACTTGATAAAATTGTTGGAGAATGTTTTGAAATATGAGAAGTGTTTATAGAGGTTGGACAACAAGAATGAAAGAGTGTCCCCCCATTTGCTATCTATGATCATTACTATGGACAGCTCTTAAGTCTCAGTACTTAATGAGAGATACCAAACCACTTTGCAATGTTTTAGGAACAATTCAGAGCCTCTATAACTTTCGGGAGATTTAGATTGTAAAATAATCAGCTTTGATCCAAGACTTGACCTCTCTTACCTGATATAGGTTGGTAATTCCACAAGTTAGGAAATATGTTGGATAATGAAAAGACCAAACTTTTGAAACTTTACTGAAATAACTACTTTAATACATCAAATAGAATTGAACAATCCACTGATCAAATGAGAGAAAAAAATGAAAAGAATTTTTTTCCAATATGAAAATCTTTCTGAATGTCTTTGAATTTTGAGCCTTGTTTTTTTTTTTTCCACCCATTGATACTGTGTTTTTATTATTTGCAGATCAGACAATGATAGAAGCTTCTACAGTATATTTGATGGAATATTTTAATGACATATCTAAATGCCTTCCAAAGAATTATATGTTTCATTTGTTATTGGGAAACATTCTCATTCTATTTTTATCTACTCAGACATTTTGTTCAGCAACACATTGTAATTTATAGATCAGTAAAAAATATCAAATGTTAATAAAATTATTTATGCTAAAATTTTTTTTGTTGTTTGTTATTTAATATTTTGAATAAAAACACTATTTGATACATTAAGAAAATGTTTATTTCTTGCTTTCTCTCTTTCTTTCTTCCTATATATCTCTCTCTCTGTCAGTCTGTCTTACTATAGGTAAATATATATCTTGAATTATCTGAAAGTAAAGTGTTCTTATGTAACTTTTCATATGTCACTTAAAGTGACTGTATATGTTTGTGTGTACATATGTATGTGTACATATATCAATCCCTCTTTATATATGCGGTTGAGTCGATAAGTCTGTTGTTATTTGCTGAATTTTTATTGGTAAGTTTAACTTGATAATGTCCTATTTATATGTTTACAATTCATTAATGACAGAAGTGCATTGACAAGGAAGGTGGTTATGTTTAAAAATTAAAAATTTCTTGTGTAAAATTAATGTTTTTTATTGTTAGACTATGGTTTTATTTATTTACCTACATATACACTAAATATTTATACAAAGTATTATATATATATATATATATATATATATATATATATATATATATATATATATATGCTGTTGTTCTCTGTCTTAAGCTCTTTGTGTGACTTTTCTATCACCAATCACCAGCTTCTTTCATTCAAATCTTCTATACTCCGTAATTGAGAAGATTTTAACATAGTATTACTGAAAAAAGCCTTGTTAACAGAGTTTAAAATATTCTAACTGTATCTTCTGCAGAGAGCGAAGACCCACCCCAAAATGATTGTCTTGGAAATAACATTTAACTGCATCTGGTGGTGAGATTCCAGTTCTCTAGCTCTGGGAAATGTGGAGTACCTCTTCATTGCCATCAATCTCTGGTCAACTCTGACCTGTTTGGGTCTTATCTATGGGTCAAATAGATCTGTTTGCAAATCATTTGTATTAGATAGGAATACTTAATGCCATATAACCATATGCCAAAACTCTTATCAAACTACATAAAAAATGTAAATATAAATGCAATTCCCTAACCTCTAGGCATAAAATAACCCCAAAGGAGTTGATATGCTATTGAAATCAATCAATTGATCAAAGAAAAAAGGGAATAATACAATGAATTGGTATTCTTGTAAAAATGTAAACTTAAACGAAATTTTAACAAATAGAAAAATCATATTGGCTTCTATTAAAAACAAAAACAGCAAACCTTAAAATTTTAAGCCAGTCAGAATGGCAGTAGTTGTAGTAATGGTTTTAAAAACAAACACACAGACATGCAGAGCCTTGCTTAAACTGGCAAATAATGTTGTGTCTGTGTGTTTGAATAGCCATACTTATATTTCTGTTTCAGGTTTCATAAAATCATTAATGCCCATTATTAAACAATATCCTCCTTTTATTGTAAGTAAACCAACCATAGTTGTAGGGAACGAATAAATTAATAAAAAAATTGAATTTAAAAAAGATAAATAAATAGATAAAAAGAAAACTATTAAATTTGAAGAAACTCCCAGAGGTCTCTAACGGAAAAGGAGATGACGCATGCGTAAAAGAAAAAAGGATTTTCCTCTTAAAAAAGGGGACAATATTATCTTTCTCTTTCAGGCAGTGTCCGTCGAACCAACCACACCATTTTGCTGTCTGGTGTTTTGGGCACCACGCTACGTCTTGGGACGTAGCGTTGGTTAGTCCCTTTACCCAATAAATAAAGGAAAGTATAGAAGAAATGTTTTCGGCTTTTATCTTTTTTCTATCTTTTCTTTTGGATATTTCTTTTTGGACTTTCTTTGGGCAAGGCATTGCGCCGGCCAGTCAACGTGGGGTAAAATCTAAGTTGTTTAAAGTACAGTAAACATATGGGGAGAACACAGACACTTTATTTGGAAAAGGGAGGCCTTTTGGAGAAGAGTTCTATAAGGGAGACAATTCTAAATCATTACAAGTGTCTGCTGTTTTTAAGTGGTTAATGTTGCTTAACTTCTGTAATCTAACAGGAGCCTGATCTTTCAGCATAACTTAAGGTATCAGCCCTCTCCCGCATGTTGGGATGTGACACAAGGTCGGTTTAATGTTAGGTACCCTGCAGGAAGTAAGTCTCTTTGGCATTCCCCTTTTAGAGCACCTCAGATTCAGGGCAATAAACCCAGCCCTTTACCCTTTTTAAGCGAAGGAGCAGATGCTGCCTGGGTAGGAGGAGGATCCCTTGTTGCTGAGCTTATTAATTCACAATCTCCCAGGTAAAACCAGAAATCTTATTCGAGGATATATTTAAAGTAAAGCCAATAAGAAGGGAGATAACTCTTTCATGTTTCAGTGACCACTTGTAAAACGAAATATATTTGCAGCTTTATGTGCGCTTTAAAAATAAAATTTGAAACTAAATATGTATATATCATCTACATTTTTAATACGAGTTAAAAGACGATAAGGAACTTTTTATATTCTTTTTTTCCAAGTTTAGTTTTGCCAGACAAAATTTCCAACAGGGAACCTAATGCGCATGCGTCAAACGATTTGATTTCTTTGCCGGTAGTACAATCGGAAACTTTCTGAATATTCCACACTCGACTGAATCAGAACTCATTATCCATTACAAATATGGAAACTTTTTCTACTCAGGATATATCAGACTCAATAATAAGTGATGAACCAATGGCTTCTAACCAAAGTTGGGCCAGATTATTTTCGTTGGATCGTTCTTTTAATGCACTTGGTGAGTTTTAAGAACAAGTCCTATAATAATGATCGCATGTTATTTTCTTTCGTTTTACTTTAAAAAAAAATTATCATTTATTTGCACACCTTTTAGCTTTTCATACTAAATGTGTAGAAAGTAATGCATCGATTTTTATTTGGAGTAGATCTGAATATTTTAACATTAAATTTTCTTTTTTAAGTTAATTCTTTAAAAAGTTCCCTTAGAACAGTTATTTATTTTGTATTGACAGTTTCAGATAGTGTAAAAGAGAAAAGAAAAAAAAAAAAATTCTAATAATTCCTTAAGAGTATTGTCGATGCCAAACGATACTTTAATATTCGTATTCATTGACATTATTATTCATGAACTAACACTCGGCTGCTATGTAAGGTTTTTACTACATAATAAAGTTTGTATTTGTCACGTGTTAATTTTCTTGGGTCTGTTTTTTTTTTTTTTTTCTTTCTTTTTAACGGGGGGAAAAACCTTTCTTGCTAGTATGTTGTAAAACCATCTTGAACATTTCTAAGTGATTTAGTCTGACAAGATCGTAAATAAAGCTTTAACTTTATTAAAAGATGGTTTAAGTTTGTGTTTTTCCAACCTGAAACTTGAGGCTATGTGTGCTTTCCGTCAATAAAAAAAGTTTTCTTTTTCTTTCGAATGATAATCTCCTCACTGCTAGTAAAGAAAATAAATAAATAAATTTATTTATTTTCTGTAAGCAAAAATGCTTGAAGTAAAACTTATTATCCTAAAGACTTTTACCTCAAGATTAAAACTGTCATTTTGTGTGTGTGTGCATCAACTTTTTATAATTTTACTTTGAGCAATACACTTGATTGTACCTCATAAGTTGAATGGATTTTCCATCTATGAATACAGAATAATTGAATGAAAATATTTATCTTATTTTAATTAAGTGATTACAAAAAATATTTTATACTTATTACTTAGTGAGTTTAATACTCATTAGGTGCTCCTGTCTAATGACCTTGTACCCGACTTTAATATTGAAAATGTCTATGCATTCAGCATAAGGATTCTGGAAAAAAGGTCTCACTTAAAAGTACCAAATTAAAGTAGGATAAAAAATACCCACATTTTATTAAGTTAAAGACAAAAATTGTATATATATATATATGATACCTTTTTAATTTCTCAGTGAAAAGTGTTTACTTGGCTTCGTACTAATCACACATGAAAGAGTAGCGTGGTATTATGTTTACAAATCAGCCACAATAATGATTTTTATTTTTGACAGGATTTTTTTTAATTCTCTGAATTTATAATAAAATTAAAATCTTATTTTGTGATTTTTAAACTTTTCCTGAACATTCCATACTTATAATCTTTTTACTTGTTACTCTAAGAATGTGAAAGTTGAAAAATTTTACATCGGTGTAATTTGTTAGGTTATAAAAATGTTGGTAAAAAATATCTTATATCCCAGTAACACCGGTGAGGGTATATAATTTATTAAGCTTAACTTAGATATGGCATAAGGTCGGAAGTATGGGGCACCCAGTGAGACTTGAACTCACTGGTAATGGTTAGCTAGTCGTTATGCTAAAAGTTAATTTTACTTTTTAACTATTTTACATCGATAAAAATAAATTGAATGGAAACACTAGAGAGAAAAGGTACACTTCGTATGGTAAATGCTTTCCTTCTTTTCTTTAACGAATGTGATATTTTATATCGTAGAAAGAGAATTAATAAATAACCTATAATAAAATCATGAAAACGTGATTTTAAAATACCGATTTTTGTCGCGCGTTTTGTTTTTTCGTAAGGGAGGTGTGTGCACAAACCACCTGTGTGTGAGTGTGTATTTTTTTTTTTTTTAATTCAGTTTAGTTGTGGATCACTATGAAATTAGATAAAAACTAAAAAGAAAATTTATACATAGTATCTTTAATACTATAGTCTTTTAATTTTTCTTAAAATTCTTCAGCCAATTTAAAATTTAAGTCTTCAAAGTTTTGTCAAAATTCTATTCTTCAAGGTTCAAATATTTGATAAGAATGTTATTGGACTAACGGTCAGATTGATTATATTTGGCGGTAATATACTTTTGCTTTTAAGTAAGGAAGGTGCGCGATGATTAGTTGTAATGTGTTTTTCAATTGGGCGCCTCCAGTAGTGTCATGATTAGCGAGTTAGACTAACAAACTTTCACGAATGAGTTCGAGTCTCGTTGGGTGCTCCCTTTATACAGCCTTGTATCACACCTTAGTAAAAAGCTTAGTAATTTACTAAAATGTGTTCCAATTTCAAGTAAACGGCAGACAAATTCTTTCAATATAGATTTATATTGAATGTGTACTTTTTTGTACTTTAAAATTTAAAGCATTTATTGTTTGATGAGACTTTTTTCATCAAAAAAGTTTCAGAAATCAATGACCGAAAAATTTCAGTAGATTTTTGTTTGGATAACACTGCATTTAAGATTTTACGAATTCTTTTTAGTTTTTTCCGAATGTAAACCCACTTACAGTAACATTAAATAAATCCCTTCTTTTTATGAGAAAAATAATTTTGATTGTATTTTTTTTTATTGCTATTTTTAATGATATAAATCAGATGAAAACTGGATAAACCTTTATATGAGATGAAATATAATTTCATTCATTGTCATTGAGTGTCGTAAAAGATACCGTTTCCTCATGAGAAACTTTTTTTTTCTAAATATTAAAAGACCTTTTCCTGGGTTTAGTGTGCATACCAACTTTTGTATTACTTGACGACTAAAAGTGATAGACAAACTCATCTCAATTATAGGTGGCTGTTGCATGTTGGCATGGATTATATCGCACTTGGGAAAGTCCCCGTGGTGTAGTGGCTAACGTACTGGACCGCGACATTGTAGTAAGCGAGTTCGAACTCTAGTCGAGCTGTTACATTCAATTTCGAACCAATACTCTTCGGAAAGGCATGAACCCCCCCTTTTTTTCTCAGCCATGGGTTGAATAGGACCACTACTGTTTTAGCATTAAATAACCCACGAAGGTTGATATGCGATTAAAAACAAAGAACTCCCCTCTGATAAATGATTTGATTTTTGCTTATGTCACTTAGACACTTTTCAAGGTAGAATTTAGAGTAAAAGAAAGTTTTGTTGTGGAACATTTTGTTCTTTAAAGATATCAACTTATTACTAAAGATCTTAAAAAACAAACAAACCAAAACAAAAATAAGTTCATATACTAATATTCATTTTAATTATTTACTGATATAATTCAAATTGATCCATGGCCCTTGTTAGTAGATCTCTTGGGTCAGAGTGGTTACTGTCCATTTCAAGTAACTATTGGGGGCATCTTAATTTTGTGGCCATCAACATCATTATGGAATATCAAAGATAACACTCGTCTTCATATTGGATATTATGTTGACTCTTCATTATCACCAAATAATCATTACTGTGAGTGATATTCCTGTGGTCAACTTTTATCGTAGAGAAAGCAAGCTAATAATATTTACATTGTCTGTGATAATCTGTGGAAGAAAGGCGAATCAATGATGCAATAATCAATCCCGTATATCAGACTCACATTATTTATTCTTTTTTGGCAGAAAAGGTTGTCTAGGAAACTTGGGTTATTTCATTTATTGATATGTTCTTAAACAATGATATTGACTTTCTAAACTATTTTTTCAAAAGTGTGTATGTGAAATATTACACTTCAATCCAAATCTATCAAAATTGTTTATCTACCCTTTCCATCATCATCATGTCGTGCCGCTAGCACGGATATCCCTGACCCTCTCTCGCCACTTTTCCCTTTCGTTCATCGCCTCTGGCAGGTCTTCTGGGCTACATCTCGTATCCTCACATATAATAGCTGCTGTATGTATGTTCTAGCTGGTCGTCCTGTTTTAGGTCGGCCATATGTCGGGGTCCATAGGAGTACTAGGAGTACATCACTTATGATTTCTTTCCATAGGGGAATTATTTCTTATACTGAAGAGCTAAATGGTTCAGTTACCTTCTCAAAACATTAACTCTCAGGTGCTGCAAGTTACTTAAATAATCAGCTTATTTATTCTATTGAGATATTTATTTCACTATATAAAGTAAAGTTGGCGACCTTCGTCGAGGGTAACCCCAAGTCTCCCTTTTTGATAGCTACTACACCGAGGTGTAGCGGAGGGCGCTACTCCTTGCCCTTGATCGCTCCACTTTGCCCTTGATCCGTACCTTATAATGCTGAGTGTTATGCAAGGCGGCATCAAGTACCATTTTTTGAGTCTTTGGTATGACTCGACCTGGGATTGAACCCAGGTCTCTCGGGCCATTGGTGAACACTCTAACCATTATGCCTATGTCCGGTAATGAGATTAAACTTTAAAGAAGACTGGGTAGTGTGATTGTTACTGACATAGAATTGGAATTCTGTCTGAGACTGTTCTTGAGTTTACTTCATGCTGATATAATTGAAAAAGGCATGAATCCATATTTTCTGAATTTGGTGCCTCATCATCACTCATCCACTACCCCCCCCCCAAAAAAAATTATTGGAGTTAATACAAGGAAGGATGAAGTAGTTGTAAAATCAGTGGACAATGATAAAGTTAAAATCTTTCCTATATACAAAGGTCATTTATGTGGTGAATTTTTTTGAATAAAAAGCAAAATAAATTTTTCTCAGAATTTTTTTCATAAATGTAAACTCTGCATTGTTTGGAATTAGTTTATAGTCAGAATTATTTGAATCTTGCAGAAATCTTTGTTTTGAGGCTATTCAAAATGGTGGCATTTGAAGCAGAGCGCTCCAGGCGTGAACAGAGGTCTGTCATTAAATTTTTTGGTGGCTGAAAAGTGCAAACCATGTGAAATTTACAGAAGAACGTGTGACGTGTACAAAGTAAAGTTGGTGACCTTCGTCGAGGATGACCCGAAGAGTCCCTTTTCAATAGCTACTACACTGAGGTGTAGGGGAGGGCGCTACTCCATTCTCTGGATTGCTCCACTTTGCCCTTGATTCTTACTTTATAATGCTGAGTGTTAAGCAAGGTGGCATTAAGTACCATTTTTTTGAGTCTTTGGTACGACTCAACCTGGGATTGAACCCCAGTCTTCTGGATCATTGGCAAACTCTACTCATTAGGCCAATGGCCCAGTGATATATTCTGCCCCCCTTTTTTTTTCCAAAGATTCAGATAGATATGTATTATATCTCTAACCATCTTACAAAATAAGATATTAATAAAAGTAAGAAATTTTTGTCAAAAATTTCCTCAATTGGGTAACTACTTTATTCATATATTTTATAAGAAACATATATGGACTTTCTTTGTGTGAAGTGAATGAAAGTCTTGATGTATTTATTTAATACTATCTGTGATATCTCAAAGTTAATAGTTATCACCGACCATCAATAAAAGGCCTGGAGTTGTGCCCCCTTTGACTGCAGATAGGTAAATTTGGCTGGACAATTAAATAAAAAAAATAAAGATGGAATGTTTAAGTTGCTTTTTACTTCCTGGGTCTCCCTCATTATTCCCGCATGAATAGATATAATATCTGTTATAAAAAAGACTAACATTCAAGAGACACAGTGATGAATTAATACAACTTTATTAAGAAGGGTGTTTTTTGTTTTTTTTTCTTTTTTTTCTTTTTTAGAAGAAGCAAGAAGGAAAAAGTAAGGTAAAGCAAATTAACTGAATAATATCATATTTAGGGATACTGAATGAACTTAGGTTTTATACAAGGGGAAAAATAGAGTATTTAGCTGGAAAGATGTTTGTGTTGTCGAATTTAAATATACATTTTTACTTATTCTTTCTTCCCTCTCTTATCTTTCTTCATATTCTCTTCTTTTTTAACTTGTTTGTGAAGTGATAATGTCGTTGAGTTGCTTGTAGGTGATGTTCTAGCTGTTTTGGGATTCAATAATCAAAGGAATTTTATGAACAAGCCATCTTCCTTCTGTTTTTGCTATATCTCTCTATAATAGCCAGAATTATGTTTATTAGCATCTCCTCCACTGTCATTCTGGTGCACAGAAGAGTCTATGTAAGTTTGTAATCTTCACACTTTTCCTCATGCCTGACTTTAATTGCTCTTTCCTTTGTCTTTGTAGTTTTTTCAGGATTATGTGTCGGCTTTTGTAAACACTAACCCATAACTTTGTCGTCTCCTTTCAATCTGTTTTCAGCAATTTTTTCTTCTGGTTTTGCTATTTTTTCATAACAGCCAGAATTACATTTCAGGGTTTTCTTTTTTGCTGTCATTCCAGTACATAAAAGAGTTTATTCCATGAGTTGGCTGAAGGAGCCTGGGGAATAAGTTATCTTTCTTCTGTTTTCATTATTTTTCTCCATAATATCTTGGATTTATTCATTAGTTTCTCACCCACTGTCATTCCAGTATACAGAAGCACTTCATTTGTGAGTCTGTTATCTTTGTACTTTTCCTCATGTTTGACTTTGCTGCAGTTGTTGATTGTTATCACCCTACTTTTCTTTACTTCAAAGTTTTTTTTTTTCCCAAGCACTAACCTATAAGTGTGTCTTCTCCTTTCAGTCCATTTTCAGCAACTGTTTTCGTTATTTTCTCCATAATAGCAAGAATTACATTTAGGAGTTTTCTCTTCCACTGTCATTTCAGTGCCCAGGAGTGTACTCCATGAGTCAGCCAAAAGAACCTGGTGAATAAGTTATCTTTCTTCTGTTTTCACTATTTTCCTCCATAATAGTGAGAATTGTTTCTTTCCTACTGTCATTCCAGTGCATAGAACGGCTTATTTTATGAATTTGTATTTTTTCTTGTGCTTGATTTTCCTTCAGTTGTTTGTCTCAGTATTACAAATGGGTTTTTCTATGCACTAACACATAAGTGCGTCTTCACTTTTCCGTCCATTTTCAGCAACTGTCCTTTTTGGGAGAAAATCATTACATGGTCAAAATCAGTTGGCATTCCTGTGATTTCTCTATTCTCTGATTGGCTGATTTTATCCAATCAGAATTGTTCTATCTTTTAATTGTGCTGATGGTTTGGTTTGTTTTGCACTTGCTGCTATCTAATTGCAGAGAGAGAAAGAGAGAGAGATGATATCAATAGGAGTGTGGGTGGGTTCCTGTCTGTTGTTGTTCATATTGTAAATAGAAATTCATTATGTTGGGTCAATCTAATTGCGAGTAATAATGTTCAGTTGAATTTAAGGACTGTAGAAGGGATTGACTAAAACATGAAGAAAAAGGTTAATAAAAAAAAGTTTTGTGGTCAGCCACAAGTAAATGGATGGCAGGCGGGGAGGTAGCCCACCTAATCTTCAAGGAAACAATCCAAATAACAGACAGGGAATAATAATAATGATAATTAACAGGGAAGTTTTGGAAGATAAGACTGTTGAAGAAATCAGTAGATTTTCAGACCATTTAATTAGCAGGCTGAGCATAAATATCAATATCATATAAGAATCAACTGTAAAAACAAATTCCAGGTTAAAAAATGGGAATAGTTGTGAAATTCATTAAAACAATATCTAAGAAGGTCCAGAGAGTGAATCTGTTGAAGGATATTTAAATGTTTTGCCTTGTCCTTCTTATTCTGTTCTCTTCCAATTCAGATAAGTTAAAACATCTGAATAACATAGATTCACATATCTGATGAAGGCTGATTTGAATAATAACAATAAACAGAATATATACATAAAGAATTGACAAGATGTTTTTTTTGCTTTTGTCAGACTGATGAATGTTTTTTTTTTCCTTTTTCAGTCTCTTCATATTTCCTTCATTATTTGTTACAGATCTCAACAAAGATGTGTACATTTTTGGAAGAGGTGCCAATTGTGATATCCGATTTGAAGAAACAAGCAAGCATTTTCAAACCTACAGCAAAGTCCATTTTCGGATATTGAGGGTTGGTTGTGCTTTAAGAATTTCTTTTATTGAAAAGTTTTGGTCAAACTAATTTTTTGGGTATGACCAAAGTATTATTTTTGCAACATATCATTGTGTATTGACTCTGAATTCCATTAATATGCAAAATATCATTTGTCATCAAAGCAGATTGACAGCATGTATTCCTTTACTCTCTCTCTTGCAATTTGTCCCTATCAACTATTGCTTTTGGTTTGTCCTCTTGATGGCATCCAGTGTTCATACAGAATGTAATTTTTTGTTGGTTGGTCAACACTAGTGTGTCCATATGTTGGGTCCATTGGAGAACATTTCTTTCAATTTTGTCTTTACTTCTCCAGCTGTGCTCACTGTCTTGCTCATTTTGCTTGGATAATTTGTGAGATGGGAAGTAAGTAGCCATACAGCTGCTGTTTTGTAAAGTACTGCTTTCAGAATTTGTTCAAAACGGTATGCAGCATTCTTGTGTAATTCCCATTTAGCTTTTTCACCAGATGCTTGGATTGCAGTTGGCTGTAGAATACACCAATTGCTTCTCTGCAGAGGGCTAAGACCCTCACTCCCAATGAGTGTCCTAGATATGACGATAACCTGATGGTGAGGTTCTAGTAATGCTGGAGCTTTGGGGAATGTGGAATACTCCTTCATTGCCATCACTCCCGGGTCCACTCTGGCCCAGAGTGGTAGCACCTGATAGTCCTATCTATGGGTCAAATAGAACTAAACTGTATTTATGTTAAACTGAATTGTTTGAAATAGAACTGTTTTGACATTTAACTGTTTTTAAACAAAAAACTATACTTATACTAAACTGAATTGTTTGAAATTTAATTTGGCGTTAAATGACCCAAAAAGGGTTGATACGCCATAAAACCAACCAACCAGATGCTTGGAAGAATTACAGTTATATTTTATCAGCAAGATTAGATTTTCATATGGTCATTAACATGTCAATAGCTGTCCATGCTTTACTTAAGTGTATGTTAAGATCGCTTTCAAGGTCTATGAACTAGTAAATTAATTTCTGAGACTTTCAATTTAACGAGGAGATGGCACCGTCTTGATTAAAACACAAAGTAACTACTTTTCATCCTGGGCCCCAGGATTAAATTTTCACTCTAGTTTAAACCAGACAAGTGACAATAGGCTTCCTACTGAATTGTCTCAAATGTTTTCTTGAATTTCTAATTTTTCCAATTTTTATTTAGAAATAAAATTCCATTCAAAATGACAGCATTTCAATTATGATGAACAATACATTTATTAATTTCTTCAATTGCCTTCAGTTTTTTTGAAGAGAAACATGTTTTAAATTAGCACAAGTTCCTAGTGTCGTCTGACATAACAGTGAGACAATAATTATAGATGCACATAAACTAACCTGATTTTTCTTTTTAGTTAATGAACATTTTAGATAAATTTGAATGAGAACTTTCATAGTTTATACAAATTTTTGAAGCAAAAATGTGTAGGAATTGGATTTTTAAAAAAATTTTCATGTTTTGCATTATTGTGTCATATATTGTAATGGTACCATTGCAGTTATTGGTATATAAAAAATCTGTCAAAACTGGAATGAATTAAGAAACAATTTTTGTTAAATATGTATTAGAAAAGTGTATGATGTTTTTTTTTTTTTTTAAATATTGAAGAATGATTTTGGATAAGTTTAATCCTGTCATTTTAAAACTTATTGCAATATTTTTGGCTATATATAGATCATACAGTTTGAAATTATTCTAGACATGGTGAAATTAAAACCTTTTTATAAAAATAAATCTTTCTTCTGTTGTTGAAAAATTCTTATTTTTATGGGTATTCAATATTTAGGTTTACCTTTCATGGTTTTGATATGCCTTTTTAAAAATGTTTACTCTATTTTAATAGAAAATTTTCAGAAGTTAAAGAGACCAGCTTTAAAAATCAAATTCTCTGAATTTAGAGAGAGTGTTTTTCATTGTAAAGTTTCCCTCAGACTAATATCTTGATCTTTTCTGTAACTTTATGACAAAGGGTCAGTATAAGTTCATGATTCAGTCTTATATAGAGTATATTTGCTGTATCTGACAACTATAACATTATTAATATAATTGTATTATACTAATCCTATCATCAGATGATATTCCCCCCTCCCCCTGACTGGTGAAAGGTGAGAATTGCAGTTGCAACTTTCTGCTGCTACTGTCTGGTCAGGTTGCATAGTTATGAGTGGTTTAATCAAGTAATTACTTATAAACCCAATTTTTTCCACTGTCAACTGACATACCAGTGAAAAGATCTTAGAGAGGTAGCTTTCTTTTTTTAAGAGTACAAGATTAATTTTCCCTCTGTTGTGCTTATTCTGGTTATGTTAGATAAGTATAATTATAATTTCAAATTTATTTTAACAAAATAATGAAAAGGATACATAAAATATTTTATGAATTGAAACATAATTAAAGAAATTCTATTGTGCTAGTAAAGAAAAGTTTTTATTATTATAACATTTATTGCAAATATTAATAAATGCTATCAATTATAATGATTTACTGTTCTAATTATACATAGAATATTAAAATGCTTATGTTTAGATTTCATGTTTTCTTTTAAAATTAAACTTTTATGCAGTGTTAAGATCAATATTTTTTACAACTTTATTTTCTTTTAACTAAAACCAAAATTAAAATTTCAAAAATATTTGAATCATGGCAATACATTAAAAATTTTTATTAAAAATAGTCTGATCAGTTTTTTTACATTAGAAAACCGAGACTGTATTTTTAAATCCCTCACTTAATGTACAGATATTCTAAAAAAGTCTAAAACCTGCTTCAAGTATGCAAAAATAATTTTTCTTTTATATACCATTTTATTTGGACATATTTTAGAGTTATATCCCCAAAATACAAAAGGTGTAACTGGTCTGCACTTTTAGATATAGACGAAAACGTAGCATCACATGTTTTGTATATTGTAAAGTAATAAATATTGGTGTTTATATATAAACTTGCTACTCGGGTAGAAGAGGGTTTGTGATGCTATTTTCCATATTAAATTTGACCATTCTATATTTTGTGACAATCACTTAAGTTCTAAATCCTCATTGGGGAAAAATTAATATCACTTTTTTTTTTTTTTTTTTTTCAAAGGAAGAAACCAGTACAGGTGTTCATATTTTTCTGGAGGATAAAAGCACAAATGGAACGTATATCAATTCTGAGAAAGTTGGTAAGTTCGGTTTGCATTACATCTTTATTCTTTTCAAACTTACTAAATTTAGATTGGCACAAGGCCATGTTTTTAGGGCATCTAATGGTAATAACAGTCTGTAATACTAGCTTACTAACCATTGCTTTATAACTGGGTGACATTGTGTTTGATGGCATATAAGATATTTCGGCAATGCTCATGGCACCTTAAAATGCTGTAGATATTTGCATTTTTGGTGGGTTCCATCTGAAAAAATGCTTGTAAAATTGCTATAAACCATTAAGATTTTGTCAAATCATACATCCAATGAAAGGAAATTGATTTATCTACAAGTTTATCAAAGGTTGTTGGTGTGTATTTTTTTCTATAACTTTATCAATGAAACTGGAGGAAAAAAATGACTATTAGAACACTGTTTTTTTTGTTGAGTATAATTCACTCACATGAGTGGATATTATAATACTTTGATTATTTACAAAGATTTGCAGTAGTTTTAATCTTGTCAAATTAACAGAAAAATATAATAAAGAATGCCATTTAACATAGTCTATTAATAATTTAGATGGGCCAGTTGCTTTTGTCATAAGTTGTCCTCAAATTTCTGTTTCTGTAAAAATTCCTCTCAATCACAAATTGGTGAAACAGACTTTTTAATTTTTCATGTATTTTTTATGAATTTATGTCCAGTAGTTTATAGTTGCCATAAAAAGTTTGCATCATCTAAAAAGAGTTACATTAAAAATCAGAAGATCTGGTATTCTCTCAAGCCACTTCCTGCTTTAATGTAAAATTTTCTTTGGGACTAACAAGCTATTTCTGACTTCTGAATATAAGGTTAAATCTTTTACTTAAGAAATAAATACTGCTTTTTATAATTTTAAGGGAATAACTGAATAAATCTTTGATATTATAAACAGTCTCTAGGCATTTGAATAAAAACTTTGTAAAAAAATGTCTCAATAAAGTTATAAAAAAACAATACATATAAACCATTTTGATAGACTTATAAATAAATTAATTTCCTTTCATTTGATGTTTGATCAGGTTTTATGAGTTTATAGTGATTTTTTTAAAAAATTAGCATTTTTCAGATGGAACCTACCAAAAAGGTAAATGACTACAGCATTTTAAGGGATCATGAACATTGCTTGTATAAGAAGCTCAAGTGATGAGTTATGTCTTTTTTTATGATTTCATGATAGTCTTACATATTATTTAAAATATTGATATTGCAGCTAAGTATGAAGTGTTTAAAATGATAGTAAAAATACATTTTTATTCTGTATATAATGAGACAGACCATTATTGTTAAATTGACTTTAGCATAAAATAATCTAAGATTTAACATCTATACAGGAATTTAATGTTGCTTTCTGTGTGAACACATATATATACATTTAATATTGCTTTCTGGATGGACACACACATATGTTTAATATTGCTTTCTGGGTGGACACACACATGTTTAATATTGCTTTCTGGATGGACACACACACATGTTTAATATTGCTTTCTGGGTGGACACACACACCCATATGTTTAATATTGTTTTCTGGGTGGACACACACATGTTCAATATTGATTTCTTGGTGGAAACACACATGTTTAATATTGCTTTCTGGGTGGATGCACACATACAATTCTTAAGAGATTAAGAATGAGAGCAAGTAGAACAGTTACTATTATACAATGATTTTGTTTTTTTTTTTAAACCAATTTCTTGGTTTTTATCATCATTGATTTTTTTGGCCATTTTTTCCATTGACCTTCCTCAGATATCTACCACACTTGGTAACTTTCCAGAAATGTTGATTGGAACCATTATTAATTGGTCCATCAATGTATGTTTGTTATCATTCCTATATTTATTTTAAGAAAGGTTACCAGTTACAAGAGATTCCTGAGGAAGGCTAGTGAGTTAAACCAAGGAAATTGATTTTAAAAAAAGTCAATGTATAATAGCAACAATGTTTCATGTAAGAAATTCTGGAAGAAGCAAAGCTAGAAATCCAGAAATCAAAACATTATGCTAAGAACCATGAAGATGAGGAAATGGGTTCAAATGAATTGATATTTTTTTTTTCTCCAATTTTTTTTTGGCAGCAATTGACTAAGTTTTTCTCTTTGTCTCTCAGGTAAAGGAAACAAGCAGGTACTAAGTAATAATGATGAAATTGCATTATCCCACACAGGTAACAAAGGTAGGATTTGCTTTTGTCGTTTTTTTTTTCTACTCTTATCAAGAGAAGAAATAGATGAATGTAGATATTTGTTATGTAATTTTCCTGCAAACATCTGTCTTATTGTCAGGATATTGATAGTTGTACACACTACAATTCATCTTTAGAGACAATCCTGGATGAATAACATTCTAATATGCAATGAAAAGGATGAATGGGCCAAAAAATGAGGTTGGGAACCACTGGCTTAAACAGAAACGGTAATTAAGATAATATTAGTAAATGTGAATGAAAGGAAAATAAATGAAAATGGCAATACAAACTCTAGAATTTTATTTGTTTTAACCCGACAGCCAAAGAAAATGTTTAGAATGTCATTAAAAGAGCAAGGTAGAAGTATTTGGAAGAATGAAATTTTAATTATTGTATTGGGCTGGGGTTATCCAATAAACTGATTTCTCCTCTCCTTTTTCTCTTGAGTTTTATTCCCATACAATTTCCACCAATAAAGTAGGTTTTTTTTTTAATATCTTTTTGTAAGATGGAGTCGGATTTTTTTACTCTAATAACTTTTGACTTTTTGGTCCTTTGCATGATCAGATTCTCTTCTATTACTTTGTCTTGCCTCTTTAAATCTTCAGACACTGCAGAAAGGTTGAAGAATATATTAACTAAAACTGGTTAACAAAGGTATATCTGAAAAATTTATGGAACAACAGACATTAAACCTTTTGCAGGCAGTGCAACATTTTTATTACCAACGGTACACCAACAGAGCAACATTTTTGCTGCCAATGGTACACCAATGGAGCAACATTTTTGTCGTTTTAGCATGCAAAGCGTTTTCTGATTGACCAATTCAATGTTAATGTGTAGAAACATTGCTGTTGGTTGTGGGTAATGACCTGTAATGCTTGAGGATGGATACTGGTGGCTGTGCAGTCCTTGACCTTTCAACTGAGTGGCCAAGTGACTTGCAACACTCCACTAACCCTTACTGGACCAAACAGGCAGTTGGAGAAGCTTGATCCTATCAATCAGTTGGTCATGTCAAGCACCTAACACATATGGTTGTCTTCAAATTTGCTTTTGTGGCAAACAAATACCTAACATTATTTTATCTTAAAGGTGCTAGAAAGTGTTGGCTGAGGAGGTTCAATTGCATTGAGAGAGTAAGATTTGGACCACTATTAATTTATATGGCACAAAGTATTTTCTACTGAAAATCTGAAATTGGCAGGAGCTTGAAATCCTCTCGATTTGAGTATATTGATAATGTATCCCTGTCTTAGCCAAGATGAATGGACTTCCTCCTTAGAATTCCCAACACAAGTTAGATTCCATGGTGCATGGCAGAGTACAGGACCAGCAAAAAAATTAGTCACTTTTTTAAATAAAAAAGACAAACAGAATCTCTTTGAATCTTATTCAGAAAATGAATCATTAGAATTCCCAAGATTTATTATATTAGAATTATTGGAAGAAACTTCTTTGGCTAAATTGTCTTCATTTTTCATAGAAAAAATCATTTCTAGTAAAGCAAACCAAGTGACAATCTACTTGTGGAAGAGGACAAGCAAAAACATGCTGAAAGCTTATTCAAAATGAAAACATTTCACAATATAAAGTACAAGGCTTTACTCATATGATAGACTCAACACCTCAAAAGGAGTTATAAGAAGCAGAGAATTGTCCTGAGCTACTCATGAGGAAATAAAAACAGCCTTAGGAAAGCAAGAGGTCATAGACTCCAAAAGGATAATCATTAGTAGGAGTGGTAAAGAAATACAAACACACAAATTCTGAGATTCAATAAACCAGTAATATTTGCCTTGATAGGGTTGAACAATGTATACCTGGACTCTTGAGGCACTTTAAAAAGTCATAGATAAATATACCAGATGGAGAGCCGCAGAAGACATTTGATATGTGAAAGGTGTGGTCAAAGGGGCCCAGACCATATGGAGGAAGATCTCCCAACAAAACCAAATGCCTCAACTGCTTTCTCAAGATTTTGTGGCATTTACAAGAGAAGGAATCAATGGAAATAAAATATAAAGTTTTTTTTCCTCTCAAGCCAGAATTCCCAACAAGTCTTATTGTCTTACATGGAAGTGAACACTTACACCAAAGGAGCATGGAGGGTGAATTTATTTAGAAACTGTAATTAACCAGACAGTTACAGAATTCTTATCTGATTGGAACCAAATTATTGCTCAAAGTTTCAGGAGCAGCTGAAATCCATCAAACAGAGGCACAAACTAAACTAAAAGAACTTACAACAAACAAAGAAAAACATTCAATGGAAAAATCAAAGAAAAAATTTAGACGAAATCTACTGCTTAGATACAAAACCCTCTGCCAAAAAATACAAAATCTCTTATGAAACAAGTCACATAGATCTTCAATCCATCCACCAAAAAACCATTAAAGAGAGACTAAAAAATTTGTCTCCCAAAAATCCAGAATCAAACAAAAACTAGAAAAACTCATTTCAACACCAAAATGAACAATTTAAAATAAAAAAAAACACATTCAAACTACCCTCAACTAAACTTGAGAGAAACCCCACAATATCAAGAATAAAATCACCAAAAATCATTTATCAACAATACAATGTCCAGGGATCAACCAAATTCCTAAATAATTCCTTTAGTGTAGAAAGTATGGATATTAAAACGAACAACATACTGAAAGCAAATTACACAAATTGAAATTATTTAACTGTGTGCAAACTAATGATTGATATTAAATAGAATTATAAATAAATGAACCCTTGCTCATTTAAAAATAATGTTACCTAAAAATTATTCACTTCCAAATTATGTATACAAAATATATGTAAGAGGATATAGCATTAAATACACATCAAGAATCAATATGCCATTAAACACAAGAAAACCAAACTAAAATTTTGTTTTTTCTTTTTTCAGTTTATCTTTATAATGATTATCAAACTGCTGACAACAATTTGCCCAAAGAAGTGACAGAGAAATATACAATTACTAAACTTTTAGGGAAGTAAGTATAACAACTTTTATCATGTGGAATTAATAGATTTCATTACAAGTTGAGATGTGGAGGTTTATGTCAAGTTTTATTGACACAAGGAAGGAAATTGTCAATCATCTCCTTAGAAAAGGCATTAACCCATCTCTCCCTGCATTAAGTTCCATTGCTAGACATCTTGACAAAAGTTGTGCCACATCAAGGGTTGATATGCCATTAAACCAAATAATCGAACAGCATGAATTCTCCCTAATCTCATTTATGGGTATAATAGTAGGGCAGACTGTTTTTTCTCCCAAACCCCAGTTATGGGTATAATAGTAGTGTTGTATTGTCATCTGCTGATTCATGCAGAAATATACATATATATGCTAGATACATACTGACGCAATAAATTAATCAGACACAGTAATGAACGATGCAGGAAGGAAGACGCAGGAAGACTTCTTTACAAATATATTTACCTCTCACTTTATTGCAAGGGTTCGAAAGGGTTGTTCAAGGGTTGCATGTGAGAGGGAGCTGGAGATCGAATATAAACTGTAATATCTTGACCCCACTGTTATGACCGTCACGTTGTGTCTTTCTCGTTCTTTAGTGCTGCTCAACTGGAGGCCTAGGGCCCACTCATCAGGGCCAAAAGGCCCCTTTGGCCTGATGTGGCTTTCTCTACCACATTTTGTCTATAACTCTGTCCAATCTTCAACTCAACTGCCACCCTGGGCGTTGAACTCAACTGGAACCAGAACTCAATTCAACTGGCTCGTCGAACTCAACTCAATTATATAATCATTCGACGCCCACTCAATCTTTGAAATCGAATGTTTAATCAACATCAAGCGGAAATAACTGTCATGCAGTTCAGAGGTCACTCTCTTCCAGTGCATCACTCTGTAGTGTACCATGGGAATTACCTTGTCCCATTTCATCAGCCAATTTCCGCCCACGCGATTTCCTCTCCTAACTGCCATTGGAATGTGTCACTTCCTTCTGGTGCATTATTTTGGAATAGCATTTTTTGGGCCGGTTTGAAGGTCAAAACATAACAGTAGGGCAGACTGTTTTTTTCTCCCAAACCCCAGTTATGGGTATAATAGTAGGGCAGACTGTTTTTTTCTCCCAAACCCCAGTTATGGGTATAATAGTAGGGCAGACTGGTCTTCTTAGCTTTTAGAAAGGCAACTGGTGTTGGAGAAGAAAAAACTCCAAATTCAAAACTTGAGAAATAGTTGAGAGAATTTGTGGCACACTGTTACTCCATTTTTTTGTTAGCAGATCTCCCAAAAAGTGTAGGGCTGGTCCTATACAATTCTTTATCACAATAAACAAATTACCTGTGTAGGTTCTTTGTTAAGCATTGGTTGAGTTAATGCTAATTTTTTTAATCACATAGATGAACATATGTATGAACATGTGTATATTCCAAATAAATAAAAAAAAAAAAGTTATTACTTTTTCTCTGTTTTTTCTCTACATCTTATATTTCCTGTTTAGAATAATTTTGTCATTAGATATATATATATATATATATATATGTATATATATATTTTCATCTTTTATCCAAATACAAAAGAAATGAAGAAAACAATAAACATTTAGTAGAACTCTAAATAGATGTCTTTTAATTATTTGTTTCTTTCAGAGGTGCCTGTGGAGAAGTTAAACTTGGATTTTCAAAAGGAACCTGTAAAAAATTTGCTATAAAAATAATTCCAAAAAAGAAGTTTTCCGTTACTGATAGAGTACAGATAGTAAGTATTTATTTCATATTTTGTTAAACTTGACTAAAATTATAAAGAATCCCGTGATAAACTCTTTAGTAATCGGTTTTGAGATGTGCATATTATCTTTGTTTATTGAAACTGAAATGCTTATTGCTAAATGTATTTAACTGTTTTTATATCACATTAAAATGGAGATTGTGTCTTTCTGTAACTAAAACTACATCACCACTGATATCACAATTCCCTTAGTTATTTAAGTTATATTCACAATGATTATAAAATAATCATTATTTAATCTTAATTAGCATCTTATTTATTAACAATGTCTCTATTAAAGTCTAGTTGAGTTAGATTTGCCTCAAAACATCTGATGTTATTAAAGCATTTAAAATTCTCCAATGTATGTTATATATCATTGAGACATAAAGATTTACATAGTATATGGTGTGGATAATTTGCATAAAGATTTTACCAAAACCACATTTAATAGATAATTACTTGATTTTGAATTTAAATTACCATTACCAGAAAATCCGACAAGCACTGTGCATGACATATGGAACCACTGGACAGCTGTTTTGACCTTATTAGATCTCATCAGCAGTGTATACTGCAATCTTCCCCACTGGAGATCGAACCAGTGACCACAGAATGAAAGAGCCCAAATTCTACCCCTTATCTACAGGTCTACATCGCACACAAGTGATGTGAAATCAACTAGTCATGGTAAATGTGCAGTCAGTTCACCTGTGTCTTGTAGTTTCATCCGTACTCTTACAGAGGACACGTCACCTTCCAGGGCTACGTCTTCCCAAGAGAATTGGAGATACACATCTGCGTAATCATAAACTCATGGGCAAGGAAATAGACTTAAATTTTTTTTTTTTTTTTAAATCAAAGAATTATAGATATAAATTACCATGACCAGAAAATCCAGCGAGCACTGCACACAACATACAAAACCACTGGACAGCTGGAGGTGACCATGTCCTCTGTAAGAGTATGAATGTAACTGTAGGACACATCAGGTTGTCTGTGCATTTACTATGACTAGTTCATTTTACATTGCTTGTGTGTGATGTGAACCAGTATCTCAGTGGTAGAGTTTTGGTTCTGTATTCTGTGGTCACTGGTTTGATCTCTAGTGGGAGAGATTATGGTATACACTGCTTATGAGACCTAATAAAGTTGAAACAGCTGTTCAGTGGTTCTTTATGCTGTGTGCAGTGCTTACTGGATTTTCTGGTCATGGTAATTCAATTGATAATATATGATTCTTCTATTTAAAAATAAAAGATGTATGTCTATTTCCTTGTCCATGAAATTATGATTACATAGATGTGTATCTCCAATCCTCTTGGGAAGACGTGTCCCTGAAGGTAACCGTACCCTCTGTAAGAGTACGGATGTAACTTACAAGACACATCAAGTGAATTGGCCGCGCATGGCATTGCTTCTGTGTGAGATTTAGACCAGTAGCTCAGTGATAGGGTTTTGCTTCTGCATTCTGTGGTCGGTGGTTCGATTTCCAGTGGGGGAGATTACACATACACTACTGATGAGACCTAATAAGGTTAAAATGGCTGTCTAGTCATTTCGTTTGTCTTGCTCAGTGCTTGCTGGATTTTCTGGTCATGGTAATTCAGATTTATACTATAATTCCTTTATTTAAAAAAATCAAAAATGTAGGTCTCATTACTTGATGTTGTTGATTTCTAACAGTTTTATTCTCAAATATTTTAAAAGCAAGGGTAATCTTTTTTTTATATGCTTTCTTATTTAGTTTCATTAGTCTTTCTCATTTAATATATCTTATTTCATTAAAACTTAAATACTTGTTCCCAGAAGATACATATTTTTACTAGTTATAGTAAAGTTTTAAAACTTATATATTTGCACTCAGAGGATGCATATTTTTTCTAGTAATTATAATTCTATATTACTTAATCATATTTGGTAACAATTAAATTCACTAGTACATCTTATTTATAGAATTCTTATACTCATTTGCAAATAAAACTAAGTTCTCTAGATTAGCATTTGATAATTATCTCCTTTGAGAAATTATGAGTGATGTCAGCTAGAATGGATAACACAATTGGCAAACTGAATTTGAATTCTTCTCAAGGCTGTTTATGTCCACTTTGCAGTTAAGACTCTTAAGAAAGTCATGATTTCACTTCTCTCTATTATTAACATTATTTCTATAATATTTCTAAAAATTCATTTCCTTATGTTGGTTTTGATGAATTCTAAGAATAATTTTTCTTTTTTATTTTCATTTTTTTAGAATGACCCAAATCGTGTGTTGATAGAAGCTGAGATATTAAGATCTGTCAATCATGTAAGTTGTTGCGATGCAACCACACTCACCTCTTTAAAAAAAATCCTATGAGAATAAGACAGAAAAGTGTGATATATGATGATTGTCTCTGCTGCTGCTACTAAGCATTTAGATTTTAACTGTCACAAAAATGTCATTAAATCTCTTAATTATATTGTCAACAAGAATTTTTAACAAATAATCACTTTAATGTAATAATTATTTTCAAGTTTTGTTTGAACTGCTAAACTTCTAAAACTTTTCAAGTATATTTCTATATGTATTCATAGCTTAAATGAAATTCTTGTTCACCTCCATAAATTGCACAGTATCCAATTCAAATGATGTATTAATTCTTGAACTTTAGCATTTGATCTGGTAAAAATGTAGATAAGCAGATTTTATTCCCAAATCATCATGTCGTGCTGCTCTCATGGATTTCCCTAACTCTCTCTTTCTTGCTGTTTGCTTTTATCATCCATTGCTTCTGGTAGGTCTTCTAGACTACATCCTGTGTCCGTAGAGAGCTGTTGTAGATAAGTTCTAGTTGGTTGTGTACAACTCTTGTATGTCTGTGTGAATGGGGTCCATGGGAAAACATCGCTTATGAGTTTGTCCTTGCTCCTCCAGCAGTGTCCCGCATATCTTGTGTGTCTAATTTGGATGGTCTTTGAGATAGGTGGTAGGTGGCCGTGCAGCTGCTGTTTTATTGGATGTTGCTTCCAGGATTTGTTCAATATAGCTCGTAGCATTCTGGTGCAGTTCCTGTCTAGTAATTATGATTCAATATATATTAAAAAAATAAAATAAAAAAGGAATTCATTACATTAACCTAATATATTCTTCCAATAGATTATGAATTAAATATTTATTTGTTAATTTCTGGCATTGTCTCAGACTCCTTTATTTATAAACAAACTTTACTATTAAAAAGAATTCTTTTAATTTCTATACTTTATAATATATATATATATAGGAGGTATCATACAATAACTAATGTTTATACAGCAGCATTGCTTCTAACAAAGTTTTCATCAGATGATGACTCTGGGTTCAGTATGGTTTTGGGGCTAAAGCATCATTACCACTAGCCCAGAGCGCCCCAGCAGTATCTCACGACACCACTAGACTTTATATATATAAATCTAATTCCATTATCCTAATTCTAGCTTAAATCTAATCAATTATTTAATCATTAAATGTAATCCCCCTAAATTTATATTATTTATTGGTCTAAATATTGTGATATGAAATGATTAAAATATATATATATATATAAAGGAATATTAAAAAGTATAGAAATTTAAAAATAGAATTTTAATAGTGAGGTTAGTTTATGAATAAATTTGTCTGAGACAACACCGGAAATTTACAGATAAATATCTAATTCATAATATATGAATATATTTGGTTAGCATAATAAATTCCTTTATTATTATTGCTTTATATATATATATATATATATATATATATATATATATATATATATACTGAATTACTTGAATTCTTAATGTAATGTAAAATTACATGCTGGTATAGTGGTGAAAACTCCAATAGAATCTTATATTCCATCTGATGATACAGTCTTGCAAAAAGACTTGAAATAAATTTATAATGGAACTCATCTGTTAAGCAATGTACTTCTGTGGACCCCCTCACACAGATGAGCAAGGGTAGGGCAACCAGCTAGAACCTATCTACAACAGCTCTGTACTGATACAGGATGTAGGATGGAAGACCTACCGAGAGCAATGGACAATAGAGACGAGTGGCGTGAGAGGGTCAAGGAAATCCGTGCTAGCAGCATGCCATGATGATATATGTATTTGATATCAGTTATAAAGCATATATAGATCTAAGTTTTAATTGTGTTAACACCGTCAGTGGTGTTTACTGTCAGTTATTTGCCTCTGAGATCCTTAGACCAGCTCTTGAGAAACTGACAGTCACCAAACACTGTTGAATCTATGTCTACACTTTCCTAACTTAGATCTCCATATGCTCGATCACTGATATAGCAAACTAAATTATATATATATATTTCATGATGCTATCTTAGCTTATATATAGTGATGCAAAATGCTGTCTTACCCATATTGTTAAGGACATCTTAAATATCTTTTTAAGTACTTTATTGCTTGTGTCTTATCTTTGCTTTTGAGTTTAACATTAAATTTTGTCTTTTCAGCCTTGCATTATTGGAGTTGAAGAAATTATTGATACTCCTGAAAGTCTGTTCATTATTCTTGAACTGTGAGTATTTAACTTATTTTTCAATGAGTGATCTCTATTTGATTAGTACAAGTTAGTTTAGAGAGAAGAAGAAGACTGTTGCAAAAATCATCCAAATTGGCTGAACCTGCTTTGAAAATCAGCATTCAAAATCTTGTTTTTTATTTGGGCTTCATCAGTGTGTTGGAATATGCATTTAATTTACCTATTGGGCATGAGTAACCTATCTACTCTGTCAGTGGGGATTAGAATACACTGACTGTATCCCATGTGGAAGGGGAAGAAGCCTCTACATCCTTCCCCCAAAAAAGGAGTGTCCTGGGTATGGCCTTAAAGTGCATCTGATAGTGAAGCTCCAGTTGTGAAGAGTATTGAATCTCCCCTTTATTGTCATTACTCTCAGGTCTACTCTGACCCAGAGTGGTAGTATCAATTGGGGTCCCATTTATCAGTTAAATAGATCTGTTTAAAGTTCATTTGTATTAGATAAGAATACTTAAAACCATAAAACTGTGCAAATTATTTGTATTAGATAAGAATACTTTATATCATATATTAGTGCAAAAAATTTTTTTAAACAACTATACAAAAAATGTAAATATAGATGTGCAATGAATGCAATTTCCTAACCTCTTGGCATTAAATAACCCTAGGTGGGTTGACATGGCATTAAAATGAATGAATAAGCTATTAACAAAGGTTTCAAGAAAGCTCCTGGCTATGAAAAATAATTTCTTACAAGAATCCAAAATGAACATTATAGCTAGATCCAGGACAACCTTCTAAGAAAATCTATTGGGATGGTTTGAATGTTTTCTCTGTTTTTTTTTCTTTTCTGGAATCATCAGAGAGTTCTTTAGTGTAAATTGTTACAACCTGGACAAACTGTTATTGCATAATGGTGTAGTGAATGAAAGCCTCATTTAAAAGGCTTATTGAAAGAGAAAAGTGTGTTATTTTAGTTTTTTTTTTTTTTTTTTACTAGAAAATTATCCAGTGGTTTTGTTTTATATGATAACCATCTGAAAGAAGAGGGGGAGGTGGATAGTATGCCTGCCTCATCAGTAACAGAAAGAAAAGAGTCTCTCGTGAGTGAACACGTGGAATTAATTTCAAGTGCTGTTGCTGTATCATCGTCGTCTTAATTGAAGGTGGACAGCCGAATTTCTATGCTGAAAATATTCCTTTTTGCCCGCAACAATCTTCTCTAATAGTCCTGCACCCAAGCTCGTCTCTTGTTGTGCGTCACCAAGACTCTCTCTCCCTGGTGCATTCAGGCAGGACTTAAATAATCATACCAAAATGCCATATCCAGGTCAATTGCATAATGTGGTAATTTACATGCGCACCAGCATCTAGGAAGTCCTGACGTCAAACACGATTCACAATCGGGAGGATGTGAGTTGGATCTCCCCAATCACCTGTTTCTCTCTCCCTGATCTCATTTTATATGCCAGACATATTCGTGCACGCTTTGAGCTGCCGCGTGCGTGATTTCTCTCACCACACCATCAAGATGGGATAGAAAGTTCTTCCACATGCTGTGTATTCTCACCTTCAGACTATGACTTGTTTTACTCTATGCCACATAATCTTATTATAGATTCGAATATGTTCAAGATATCGAAAATTTTATCAGATTACGATGGGAAATGTTCTTTTATGACGAAATACCCAGTTTAGCTGGAAGTTGGTTTAAGGTCATAGAAAATGAGTAAAAATACCAGATATCTAAAATAATGAGGCTATGAACTTATAATTTTGTGATAAAATTGCTGGTAATTTTTTCATCAACCTGATGATTGTCTCTTTCTAGTGTTGAAGGTGGTGAACTCTTTGATCGAGTATCTTCAATGGGCCAACTCAAAGAAGAGAATGCAAAACTCCTTTTTTATCAAATGGCAAATGCTGTCAAAGTGAGTATCATTTTGAGTATCATTTAAAAAGAAAGAACCTTTTTAAAATTGATTTTTATGTAAATCTATTTTTGTGACTCAAAATGAATTAAGTAAATTATTTCTAGTTAATCCACAAATGTTACTTATTGTTTCTTTTTCTTCCTGGCAAATTCTTTCACAATATAAACAATTTTGCATTTATATAGTTTTTTACAGTTGTGCATGTGTGTTACAACACTTAGCTAACTCTCTTGATTATAGGTTAGGTAGAAATTGTTTGAAGCTACATTTTAATCCTTGCCAGTGTGTACAGATACTCTGATTCTATTGGCCAGTCTGCTGGGGCTGCAGAATACTGCATCTCTGCAGAGGGGTAAGACTCCTCTAATGAGTGTTCTGGTGTAGTGAAATTGAAAAGCAGAACCCACAAACGGCTGTCTCCGATGAGCCAGCCAGGGTTTGTCGTTCAAAGTGACAACAAGTGGGATGCTGTATATGCAGGTGGAACAACCGACGTTTACGTGAATTCAGCAATCGTCCATGGCTGGATAAAAAACCGGTGGTGAACCGAGTGAACAAGAGAAATGAAATGTGACAATGAAGCTGTGTGAATTGAATTCCTTTCATAGCAACACCGAAAGAAAAAAACAAGAAGTGATGAGTGAAATGGCCTACTTCCAAGTTCGAAAATGGTGCGAATGTGTCTTGCGTGTAGAGTACTGGAAGCATAGAAAAATGGAAGCATGAGCGTCATTGGGAGTACAATTTGTAGGTCATGTGTCTTGTCTCTGGTGGGACGGGGTTTGCAACAAATGCAAATTTCGGTCCGCCAGAACTGGTACAAAAGAGGCATTGTAGGGAGGGGCATTAGTTGCTTCACAGCAAAATTGTGCAAACCAGTGTATTGATGCTGCGAGTAAGAGTGAGAGAAAGAAACAGAGAGACAAGACCTGGTAGCGAGCAGTTAAAAGGTTTCATCTAGATAGGACACTAAACAATCTGATGGTGAGGCTTCAGTAATGCTGGAGCTTTGGGAAATGCTGAGTACCCCATTCATTGCCATTGCTCCCATGTCTACTCTGGCCTGGAGTAATAGCACCTGATAGGATCATATCCTATTTACCCAACCCCTCCGCTCAGGCAGGATATGACACAAGGTCAGTTTTTAAGTGGAGTTTAACAGGTTTGAATTCAGAGTTTTCTTTCTCCTAGACTAGTTGCCTCACCAAGGCTGAAGAACCTAGTCTGCCCTACTATTTACCCATAGCTGGAGGGAGAATAATTGGATTCATACCTTTCCCAAGGGTATTAATGCTATGTGAAATGCAATCAGTCTCGTCCAGGATTTGAACTCGTGTCGCCGTGTTCATTTCCTACGGTGATAACGATTACTCCACGGGCACCTCCATAGGATCATATCAATGGGTCAAATAGAACTGTTTGACATTTAAACTGTACTTATGTAAAATTGAATTGTTTGAAATAGAACTGTTTTCACATTTAATTGTATGTAAACAAAAACTGTGTACTTACACTAAACTGAATTATTTGAAATTAAGTGAAACTGTTTAACTGTATGCAAAAAAATGAGCTCAGGCTTGTTTAAAAAATTTATCTACAAAATGTGTTTAGAAATCATATATTCAATATATATATATATATATATATATATATATATATATATAGGAATTTGGAATAAATAACCTACAATTGTTGATATGCCATAAAACCAAACAAACCTGATTCTAGGCAGAAATTTTGAGCTATACATAATCTCATTTTTGACAGGTATTATGCTAGTATACAAATATTACACTGGTTATAATACACTGGGAAGTTGTGTACACTACAATATATGATATAATAATGTATATTATGATAATATTTGCTAAATCTTAATTTTTCAAAAAGTATTGTCTCATTAAGGACTGGATTGCATTGGTAAGCAAATAATAAATATCTAAATGTGTGAATGACCTTTCAATCTTTTTATTGTTTTCCCTTGACAGTATCTCCATGAATTAGGGATCACGCATCGTGACTTGAAAGTAAGTATTTATTTATTTTAACTTAACCTAAAAAAAAACTTAGAGCAAACATTATGACTGATATTTTGACCATTACAGTAATATATTAACATAAATTTTTTTTTTTAAGTTTACAATTTGGTTGGATTAACCTTTTAAGTTCTGAATTATTTCTATGATGCACCAAAATATTTTTAACAGCTTTTAGTTAGTTTTCTTTGATATACAAAAAATATAGCATATGATCTGTACTTTTCAAAACTAAAAATAATCTAATTTGCATATAAGTTGGAAGCCATTTTCAATATAGTTTAATTTACAGAAATAAAAATGAAGAAGATAATATCCAGAAAGTATTAGTTCCAAATTATAATATTAGGAACTAATAATTGCATTTAAGCAAATTGTTCATATATTGCATACTCATAAAAGAATAAATTTTAGATAAACTTTGTGTTATGTAAAGAAATTGAGATACATTTAGGTAAAAAGAACAACAATGAATTTTATTTAATAACCGACACAAGTTATTAGCTTATATTCAAAGTTTAAAAGTTCTGCTTATTGTACGCAAAGAGGCATGTAGTGAAAGTGTTGAAAATGATTTTTTGCATGTCAAAATGTCCATTCTTGTGTGTGTAGAAAACTTAAAAGTTAGCAGCAGATAAAAATTTATCAACAGCAGATATATTATTTTATGAACTTTTAAGCCCATCCTCATTTATGACATAAATAAAGTGTAATAATGATTCAATTTCTGTATGTTACCATAGCAGCAAAAATAACATTGTAACATAATTTTTATTAGTACCATTAAAATTTGAAGAATAAAAACCTTTTGCAGTCTAGTTGAGCCAATTAATTTTTAATTAAGTATAAAGTGACAAGGGTGGAAGTTCAAGATAAATGACTCCTGGTTTATTGTCCATTACAGAGCAGTTTTCTCTGGCTTTCTTTAATAAGGAATTGTGAAAGAAAAATCCTTGACTTGTCTATACTCTTCTCTATCACCCATAATGGCATACCACTGATGAGACCTTCATAATAATAATTAACCTTTAAGCATTATTTAAATGACATCATTCAAGCAAAAAGAAATTTGTCCTACCAGATAACTCTGATTGCCAAACAATAATGCATTTGAATTTCACTGTGTTATCATTTCTTGCTATTGCAACAGTTAAAACAATCTTAACTGAAATCAGCCTTACACATTTTCTAAGTGTATAAAATCTTGGTACCCCCTTAAAAAAGAATGCGGTGTAGATGTAATTTTTGTGAATAATATAGATTGCTGAAAGTTGAACTGTGTGATAATCAGCATTTACCAATGATATAAATTCTAGTTTTAGTTCTTGTGTTGAGTGTTTGTTTTATTTATGGGGAAAGAGTACTCAATATCAGGAATAGAGGGTGCATGGATTTGGCCAAGCCCTCTGCCAAAAACAGGATATGACACAAGGTCAGTTTTTAAGTGGAGTACAGCTGGTTTGAATTCAGTTTTCCTTCTCTTAGACCAGTTTCCACACCGGGGTTAAAGAGCCCAGTCTGCCCTACTATTTCCTTCTCTTAGACCAGTTTCCATGCTAAGACCCCCCCCTCCTCAAAAAAAAAGGAGTATAACACTAAACTCCATTCGGTAGTGATGGTTCCAGTATTGGTTAGTGTGGCATCATTTTTTTTATTGCCATTACTCCCAGGTTTGCTCTGATCTGAACTGGTAGTACTTGATAAGGTCCCATCTATGTGTCAAATAGATGTGTTTAAAAAATGTTAGTATCTGATAGGAATACTTGAAACCATATAACTGTGTGCAAATTATTTGTATTAATAGTTACTTGAAGCTATAATCATTTTCAAAGGACTGTTATTATTAGTTACTTGAAACCATATAATTGTGTGCAAACAAATGATTATTATTGTTAAATAGGAATATGTACTTGAAGCCATATAATTAATTGAAAAAAAAAGACTTTGGTATTGAATAACCCAATAAAGGTTGACATGCTGTAAAACAAGCATTGCATTTTACATTGAAGAATTTGAATCTGTCTTGTAATAAAATCATCCAAAAGGGTTTCATTGAAATTTCTGTGACGAATTCATAAATATTAAAATCACAATTCATCTATTTCAGCCACAATATGATTTTTTTATGTACGTATTTCAAGTGACATGTTTAGGGTAATAGTTATGATTGTAGGGTATGGATTCACTTTGTGCTAATGCCATTGGAAAAGGCATGAATCCACCTGTTTCCCCCACAGCTATGAGTAAATAGTAGCACAGACTGGTTTCTTTAGTCTTGGTTAGACAACCAATCTAGGAGAAGGAAAATTCTGAATTAAAACCAGTCGTACTCTGCTTAGAACTTGATCTTGTGTCAGATCCTGCTTGTGGTGGAGGGGTTGGGTAAATACACACATCTCAAGATTATTATACACTGACGTATTATTATTGTTATAATGATTGGCTATTTTGTAATGAGATATGAAAATATATCTTGTTACATGGTGGTTATGAGTTCAGTTCCTGGATGGGACAGGTGATGCAAAATGTTATATTTAGCTCAGAAGAAAAGTCAGATGTGATTGACATTTCAAAGATGAATTTACTAGGAAGAATTAATATCTAACCATGGACAGTGGAATAAGATTCTACTTTTATGGATTGAATTTAAAGGGTTTGTTTAAAAATTCACAGTAGCTTCCCAATTATGGACAGACACCAGATGCTTGAAACATTGGGACTATAAAAACAACCTGGATGAGAAAAGTAGATTAATGTATAATAATGATAATTTCTCATATCAAAATTTAGCCAGAAATATTTCAAGATGTTTGTAATTTTCTTTTTATAATTGAAATGCTTTTATTTTGCCAGCCTGAAAATATACTTTTAGCAACAAATGAGGAAAACACATTGATAAAGGTAATGTCATTTTTTTTCTTTACTTTTGTATGCATGTGTGGCTACATGTAAAATTTGAAATGTCTCAGACAATTGGTTTTCATTTCTCTGTTGGAGGTTTTATTCTTTATAACATTTTGAATGTTGCAGAAATTAGAATCTTAATCTTTTGTCATTGAATGATTTTGCTAAGTCAATTTCCTGATGAGGCTTACAAACATTCTAGAATAAGTTTAACAACCCTATTTTCTTTGTTACAAATGTAAAATACTAACAACTATTTCTTTTGATAATCTATTACTATTTTGTCCAATAATTTCAGGTAACTGACTTTGGTCTTTCTAAATTCTTTGATGCTGAGAATATACTGAAGACCTTTTGTGGCACACCCACATATGTGGCTCCTGAAGTGCTTTCCTCTGCTGGTAGTGGTACATACACAGAAGCAATTGACTGCTGGAGTTTAGGAGTCATTCTCTTTGTTTGGTAAGTGACGTCTTTCTTATTTACATATCAGTTAAATGTCCCTTCCTAAAGATTTTTAATTACTTGACTCAGATGCCTGAGATGCATATTTGCTTCTAGCACTGGTAATCAATATTTGCACCGAGGTAAAAAGAAAAAAAAAAGTTTTTAAATGCTCAAGGCAGGCAGAGCCTTTCCTAACTGGGCTAATTGGTGCAACACAATCTTCTACATCCCTCCATTTTCCCTGTGTTCAACTTTGTGCCAACATGAATATCGACTAGTTTTTAATGTAACTTGTAATACTTTGGGTAGGAGTTATTAATTCTTCTCAATCTGAATATATTTTAAAATTTTTACCAGATATTTCCAATTTAAAAGCGGAATAGATTTGAAATGAATTTATATAGTTTGTGACACTATGGACTTTTGGTGTGGTAGTATATAGGGGGAGATATATATGTGTGTGTGGTGTAGGGGAGGAGAAAAAAGATAATAATGGCAAGAAATTTGGAAAATGCGGCAGAAAAAATATAGGGAAGGAGAAAATGAGTACTGGCTGAAGAATTGTGATATATGAACAAAAAGAAGGTGGGAGAGACATAGGATTGAGCCATAAAGAGGAGAAAGAAAGGGCAAAGTGAAGAAGGTTAGAAAAGTGATAAATGAAGAGAAAAAATGAGGTGGTAAGAAGAAAGAAAAGAAAAGAGAGAATATTGAGAGGGGAGAGAAAGTAGAATAGAAGAAAGGCAGAAAATTTTTGATAAATTAAGTTTAGTAAAAAGAAAGAAACAATTATAGAGGGAAGAGAGTGAAATTCAATGAGAAAAATAAGGGGATAAATAGAGAAAGTGATATTAGCTCAAAGGCAACTGGTCAAAGCAGGATCTCCTCAGAAATGTTTGAGTGTGAGTATAGTTACGTTAGCCTTTAATATATGTAATAAATTTTTGCTTGATTTAGTAAAGGGGTAGGTGAAGTCTCGACAGGTTCATCTGATTGGGGGTGAGGTGAAATGTGGTAAGGTCAGGTGGGCTGATGCTTTTAAAAGTGCAGAGATAGTCATGTTCTTTATAGTTTTTTGTTCTTTTTTTCTCTATCTTTTTATGCATAGAGGTGAATTAAACGTCCTCCCAGATCATTTAGTTAAGAGCAAGTAAGAAGTTATGTATTGTTATGGTGTATGCAAAGTACGCCATGTTGATTGTTCCATTGTTGTTCTCAATTGTAAATGACACATTTTTTTTCTTCTTGGTTGGAAGGCGCTGGATTTTGGAGAAATGGGATGGGAGGATGGTCTCCGAATACAGACCCAATTGTCCGATGAGTCGTCCTATGGGTGTGTTGGCGTGCTAACCTGAGAAGCGTAGTGTCAAATTTTTTTTTTTTTTTTTTTTTTGGTAACTTATGGAATAAATGACAAAAATTGTTGGGAAGGTGTATGGCACTATGTACCTTTGGTGTGGTAGTATATAGGGTGAGATGTGTGTGTGTGTATGTGTGCATATATATGTGTGCTTGCAAGTTGGCCATAGGTGTAGATACATGTATGCGTATTTGTGAACCTAGACATATCCACATAGGTGAGTGTGTGTGTGTGTGTGTGTGTGTGTGTGTTTGTGTAAGCATACATTGAGTATGTGTGTTGTGGGTGTGGATATGTATATGCACATCATAGTAGCGATATGAGTAAATGTAGGTTTAAGGCTTGTATGCAGACACACACATACACACCCATCCGTGAGTGAGTTGAGTCTTTCAAAACTTGTCATCGTTTCTTTTTCCTTTGTCCTTGTGACACCACTGTCTCCTGTGCACTGTGCTATTCATTTACCGAATGCTACAATGTTTGGGTGTGACATTGTGACACAACAGAATATTCGAAAGGTGGGCATGGTGTACAATAAGAAGGCAAGGCAGTTCCATCACAGTATATAACTCAAATTTAAAGTTGTAACAAATTTATCTGTACCCCATCTATAGCCAATTGGTATTATTAGAATTGATTGGAAACAAATTCAGATTTGACAAATACATCAAAACTTAAATTCACTCAAATGATTAAATATAGTGACGCATGAAACACTAAATGCTTATCAAAGAAGTAGTCAACAATTTCAAAGTACATTTAGTGTGTGAACAGATATGAATTTAAGAAGTTGATCACTTAATATCTAGCTGTTTGAAAATCAAGTATTCAGAGGCATACATAAAAAATGATAGAATATGTCTGTAGAAAAGGTATGTATGTATTCTTATTTTTCCTCAGTGTTTCAACTTTTGATGAGTTTTGGTCTTAGAATAAGAAAGTGAAGGGCTGTGAATAAAAATTACCATTCTAAAATTAATGCTTAAAAGTTGAATTGGATGATGTCACCAGTGAAGTTTGCAATTTTTCATGTAAAATTTATTTTGCCAAGATTTAGCATTGAAAATAAGAAAGGAATTGTTAGTGGTCAGGAATTAATGAAGGCTTTAATGATAGTTTTATGAGTTTGATCCTCACTGAGTGTCCCATTCTTGTGGTCCTCTGCCAGATTAAGCCAAGCATGATAAAAATATCTTATGATCTATTTGACAGCTGAGATGGTTACTTATTCCCCACTTGCACTGCTGGTTGGTGATTAGTAATAAAAACCTCAGAATTTTGAATGCTGATTTTTCAAGGCATTCAAATCTTGTCCATTTGGAGGATGGAACAAAATCATTTCAATTTTTTGTTTTGTTAGTAGAGCTTAGAATACATTGACCCTGCACAGGTGTAAGACTCCCCCACCCCTCAATAAACGAGGTGTTCTGAGGATGACAGTAAATTGCATCTGGTGATGTGGCTCCAATTCTAGAGAGTGGAGTAGTTTTTATTGACATTACTCCCAGTTCCACTCTGACCTGTAATAGTATTACTAGTTAGTTCAATCTTTGAGTCAAATAGATCTTTTTAAGAATTATTTGTATTTGATAGAAATATTTGATGCTGTAAATTATTTGGATTAAGAATTGTTACTTGAAGCTATAAATATTTTCTAAGTATTATCATTAGTTACATGAAATCATATAACTGTGTATAACCGGGCCATTGGCCTAATGAGTAGAGTGTTTGCTAATGGTCTGGGAGACCGGGTTTCTTACCCCGGTCGAGTCATACCAAAGACTCAAAAAATGGTACTTGATACCGCCTTGCTTAGCACTCAGCATTATGAGGTGAGGATCAAGGGTAAAATGGAGCAATCCTGAGAATGGAGTAGTGCCCTCCCCTACACCTCGGTTTTGTAGCTATTGGAAAGGGAGCCCTCGGGTCACCCTCGACTAAAGTCGTCAACTTTACTTTTTTTTATATAATTATTAGTATTAGATAGGAATACTTGAAACCATACAACTGTTTGCAAATTATTTGTATTAGAATGCAAAAAACTCTTTAATAACCACACAGAAAATATAAATGTACAATGAATTTGATTCCTTCAACTTTAAACTTTAAATAACCCTAGATGGGTTGATGTGTTATTAAGATCAATCTTTTCAATTTTACATGTGGCCCTCAAACAATGGAATAACTAGAAAAACTTGATATAATAAAAAGTTTTATAATTCTTTCAGCTTTTTGTAAACTAAGACCTTGAATTTATGTTGTAACTTTTCTTCCCATGATAAATTTGGTTCTTTGCTTAAATCTTTTTTTATACAAATAAGGTTTGTGTAAGCTTAGGCTTTTCAGTGGGTATCTTGGACTTTTAATAAGCATGCAGGACACTGCTGGAGAAGTAGGGATAAGCTCATAAGTGATGTACTCCTGTGGACCCCTTCACATAGATGAATAAAGGCAGGATGACTAGTTTGAACCTACATACAGCAGCTCTGTGTTAATATGGGATGTAGCCCTGAAGACCTACTGAAAGCAATGGACGATAGGGAGAGATATCCGTGCTGATAGCGTGACATGATGATGATTATTATAGTAAACACATTGGTATACTTGTAAAATCTCTGGTATCATTTTTGTAAAGATCTAGTAATTCATTCACATTATACCTATAAATATTTGTCTTTTAGTAAAAGTTAAATGGTTATTTATTTATTTATTTTTAATGGTAAAACAAATTTGACAGTAACTATCATAAAAATATCCACCTAATATAAAATTCTGAGTTGCTGATGCGATACTGTGATAAACAAGCTCTTTAAAGAACTCTGATCAAAAGACTGAATTGGAAGTATCCTAGCAATCTGTTAGGTGTCTGGTCACTGACCAAGCTATTAAAGGAAACAAGCAAACAGATTTCATAACCAGGAAAATGGCGACACTAAGTATATCTTCACTCTCTTTGAATGAATAATTGACAAAATTTTCTTGTAATTTTCTGGATACCCTTATTTAATGAATATATAGTTTGGTTTCTTTAGAACTAAGAACCTTAGGTATCTCTGCCAACTATTTGTTTTTGTATATTTATGTTAATTGAAACCATTTTAGTCTTTCCCACCAAAAAGCTAGATAGTTGGAAGCCCATCTATTTGATTGAAGCATTGCATTTGAAAGTAGTTTAGTTCAACTAACTACTAGACAAGTCTTACAACTTGTGACTAATGGATTATTCGGAATAAGAGTTTCATCTTGAATATGTTTTTTTAAATCCTGTTTTAATCTTGAAATCTGAACAACATAACCAGAAATACTGCTCCTAAATTTTGTCTACAAAATTAGAAGGGATAAAAAAAAATTATATTTATTATGTTGTCTTTACTTTTTGTCAAGTTGTAGATGTTTATTATATTTTGTCTGGTACATAACTTCAAATAATTGATGAGTAAAGGAGCAAAAGATTCACCTCAAAACGTGTGTGTGTATATATATGTGTGTGTGTGTAGTGAGACTAGCTTATCAATCTTTACTTCATAGCATTCATCCAAATATTTTTTATTGCTGGATTTCTGATATTTTTTTTTTTTTAATTTACAGTCTGGTTGGTTATCCTCCATTTTCAGCAGAAAGAAATGATATGAAGCTCCCAGCACAAATTCTTAATGGAAATTATTCCTTTCCAAAGCAATTCTGGGGAGATATCACAGATGATGGTGAGTTGAAATGAAAAGAGCAAACATATTAATGTAACCAGCTTCAGTTAAAATTTGATTTTTTTTTTCCTTCCACCCTGTTGGCTGGGGTTATAGAATACACCAGCTGCACCTCTGCAAAAGGAGTAAGACCCATCATGACAAAATCACCTGTTGGCTGTGGTGACGATCGGTAATGCTTGAGGACGAGATCCTGGTAGCTGAGTAGTCTTTGACCTAGCAACCAGTGGTCACATGATTTGCAACATTCCATTTTGGCTCTTATTAGGCCATACATGGAGGTGCCCATGGTGTAATGGTTATCGTCGTAGGAAATGGACACGGCGACTCGAGTTCAAATCCTGGACGAGAATGATTGCATTTCACATAGCACTAATACCCTTGGGAAAGGTATGAATCCAATTATTCTCCCTCCAGCTATGGGTAAACAGTAGGACAGACTGAGTTCTTCAGCCATGGTAAAGCAACTAGTCTAGGAGAAGGAAAACTCTGAATTTAAACCTGTTAAACTCCGCTTAAAAATTGACCTTATGTCATATCCTGCCCGAGCTGAGGGGTTGGGTAAATAGGATTAGGCTATACATGTTAGTCTATTTTCAGATTTTTGCAAAAATCTGGATCAGAGGGTGATGGTAGTAGGGTCAGTCATCCTGAGAAAATACTCATACTCCCTCCTGTCTCATAGTGAGTAATTACCTTGAGAATAAAAACTGAGGAACCCAATGTAACTATCACCAGCATGAGTATACTGTGCAGTCCTAATATCGCTAAGTGAATGGGTTTTCCCCTAGATATTGGTTGGGAGCATAGTCAACAAAACTTAAAATATATTTTTATGGCTTCTGGAAGAAAAGACCCATGCAAGAAGATCCTCCTATGAATCTGATTTGGATAATGGAAGAAACATACCCTAAATTCATTATATTAGAGTCTAAAGAGGAACTTGCTCTAACAAAACTCTCCCCATTTATCATCCAAAAAACCATTTCATCAATAATTAGTCCCAAATTGGTTAAAAACCTCAAAAATAGAACTATCCTCACAGAAGTGTCAGCAAAAAAACAAGCTGAAATTTTGCTAAAATTAAGAATATTCCTCAGTATAAGTATAAATACTTATCCCCATGAGAGACTAAATACGTCTAGAGGTGCAGGACAAAGACTTATCTCTGCTCAGTCATAGAAATAAGAAACAAACTTAAAAAACAAAAGGTAACAAATATTAAAAGAATAAACCTTAGAAAACTAAATCAGTCAACACTAATACTTATATATTTACCTTCAGTAATTCAAAACTTCCATTCAAAATAAAAATTAGATATACAATCGTAAAAGTTGAAAAAACATATACTAAATTCCAGATGGAAGCACTAATGTCAAAAATGTGGATGCTTAAGAGAAGTTTGTACAAGAAAGCCAATGTATAAAATGTGAATCATGAACCAGATCGTACAGAAGAAACTTTAAAAAATGATTAAAACTGCAGCTGTACCATAGCCAGATATGGATATGTGAAACGTACATAGAATGTTCATAACATATATACATAGAACATAGGAATCACGAAAAACACTTAAGACTTCTTAGTTCAGGTACAAAACTTTTTATTACCTTTGAGTTTAAAGGTTCTTCGACATAAGGAGAGAGATACACATTCTTTCTATTCTGGCTTTTCCATCTGCACCCCCATCACGTATGCACCCGCCACAGGGCCACTGGCCTGGCTTTAGCGAGCTAGCAAAAGTCAACCGTCTTCTTCCGAGCCAGGAACTCAACTCAGACTTTTTCAAAATCCCCAAAATCCTCTGCGTGCATTTCCGGTGCATGACATCATTCACATCCACTGGTCAACCTTTCTATCTGGGATTTTTATTTTGACATCTGTGAACGACACATCCTCCCCGCACGCGCGTTAACACCTGCGCTCAAGTTTGCACCTAACTAACTCGTGTGCTGAGCCGAAAGGTTCTCAGCCTAACTAAACCCAAAGGCAAGATATATAAAACGAAATCGCTCGGCCATTATATTACACAGCAACTGTAATGAAAATCACAGGTCAGATTCAAAATACTGCAAAATAGAAAGATAAGTCATAAAAATTAAAGTCACCCAGAATACTGAAATTCCTTTCATCAAACCAACTTTTGGAAAAATCTCTGAAACTTCCTAAAATCCAAATAAAAATTAATTAGATACTCAAATAAAAACAAAAGATAGAAGAATTGATAAACCTAATAAATGAATTACAAAATCTAATTAAAACCCTAAAAAACCACAATACCCCGTTTGGAAAAACATCTGTCAACAAATCAAACAACACCCTAACAACTACTACCAAAAAAAAAAACAACATTGGCTACAAAAAAATAGACACAAATCAACTTCAAAAACAAAGGAAAAAGAAGAAAATCAAAAACTAACTTGACCCCCACCCCTACCATAGAAATTAAAAACAAATTTAAAAATATAGAGTAAATAGAAACTAAAATCTAAAATACGAAAATAAAACATCCAAAACCCTCAAATAAAACCCAAGACACAGAAAATAAGAGTGAAAGATAGAAAATCACAACCAAACCAGTTTTATAACAAAACAGAAAATAGAGACTATATAAGCAATCATGACCAAATAGCAAAATACCAACAAGATACTTAAATGAAACTGCTGTGGTTACAAGGGAAATTACAATGAGCTGCTTCTAGTAATAGCTGAACTAAATCTTACCACCATTTGCCTTCAAGAAACCTTTACCAAAAAAAAACAAGCAGTGACAAACTAAATATAAACAATATGCTTATTTACATGATACTGGACTAAGATCTTTTGGTTGAGTATCAATCCTAATTATGAAAAATGTTCTCTGAAATAAAATCAACATTAATATCCATTTGCAAGTAATTGCAGTCTTACAAAATTATCACCATTTGCTCACTATATGTCGAACCTCATGACCCCATAGATAAAAAGAGGGTTAAAAAAACTTAATAAAACAACTCTCTAAACCATTTACTTTAATGGGAGACTTTAATGGCCACAGCATAATGTAGAGACGTACAACAATGAACAAAAGAGGCCAAACCCTCAAAAAAAAAAATCATCAATAGCAACAATTTATGCTTCAACAATCGGAAATCTCAGACTCACCTTGATCCATTCTCAGGTACATTCTCTGCCATAGATGTAACTGTCAGTGACCCATCAATCTTCATAGACTATAACTGGAGGGTATTCAAAGATCTCTGTTGAAGTGACCATTACCCAATAATAATGGAAAACACTATAATAAAAAACTCGGAACGACAAACATTTCCAAAACTCCCATGATAGAATTTTTAAAAAGCCAACTAGCAATCCTACAAAAAATGATTCCTTATTACACTAATCTCAGAAACAAATCCAAATCCAGAAGAACCCATAATGCATTTTACCAACACCCTCATCACCATAGCCAGCAAAACTACTCCCCAAACCAAAATATCTCCAAAACAACAAATTATTAATTCCCTTAGGAGTGCAAAGGCATGATAAGAGAATGTCAAGTAACCCTCAGGAAATTCAAAACAAACCTGCTCATCAGAAAATCTAAACAAATATAGACAACAAAGAGCTAAAACTTGATGTACTATTAAAGAAACATCTTGGAGAACCTTCACCTCAAAAATAAACTCTTATACCAGTCCAAAAAGAATCTGGGACTTCATAAAAAATATCAAATAAAAACACTAATACTCTGATAAATCACTTCTCTCCAGGAAACACAAATATCAAAAATGAAAAACATATAGCCAACCTGATCGAAGAAAATTTTACTCAAGCACCATCCAGATAAAAGCTTTAAGATTCCATATACTGGCTTATAAATAGAAATAAAAAACTTTACCTAAAACAAATGGCAATTAAGATGGAACAATACCCCAAACAACAAACTCTAGACTGTAAAAGCCGAAATAGGAGAATGGAAGGAAGGATGCAGAAAATCCTGCAGGGAAGAGATTATCCTATCTCGTCTATGTATTAGACACTCATACATCACCCACTCATATCTACTCAAACAAGAACAACCCCCATGGTGTGTGGGACGTCACACTTCATATTCAGTAAAACACCTATTGATAGATTGCATCGACCTAACACCGAAAAGACAATATTTCTACACTGTAAACAATATGAAAGAACTTTTTGTACATGTTAAAGTAGACAAAATACTAGCATTTCTAAAAGCAGTTGGTCTATATAATAAAAGAATCTAAACCTTCAATATTCCATTTATGTACATGATGCAAACATGAGACAACCAAACCAACAGAAATTGGCATTAAATAACCTGAAAAAGGGTTGATATGCTATAAAACAAAGCAATCAATCAAGCACTATCTACAAAAACTACTCAAATCAGTTCAACTCAATCAAAAAAGAACATAATAAAATTCCCCTCTGACGATAATGAAAGCTATAACCAACCCTTCACCCTAACGGAACTCCAAAACTCAATATCCAAATCCAATAGTTCAGCCACTGGTCCAGATGAAACCCATTACATTCTCCTCAAAGAACTCCGAACAATATCCCCATAATATCTTCTCGATAAATACAATATCTAGATCTCTGGCATCATCCCTACCTAATGCAAACAAACCACAACCATCCCTATCCTTAAAAAACAAAAAGACCCCTCAAACCCTACTAGTTATAGACCTATAGCTTTAACTAGATGTTCTTGCAAAGGTCTCAAAAAGATGATCCTTCTAAGATTGACACTGTTCCTTGATAAAGCCTATGACATGTCATGGTCATGTAGCATTCTCTAAGATCTCTGTCTTGTTCTTGTAAGGTGATTTGTTTGCACATGCTTATATAACAGAGGCTGAAGTAGAAGCCCTATCCTGAGGACCTACTTGGCCAGAAAATGGTAGAACTCGCTTCTCAAACAGTCACATGACCAACTGTTGTGATTGTCGGAAGCTCTGCCCATGAATCAGAAGAAAGTGAGACAACTACGTTTTGTTCCCAACACTCTGATCCAAGGCCATAAGAAATAGGTGTACCTCAGAGTAGCATCCTATCTGTAATCCTCTTCATAATTAGAATTAATTACATAACAACTTGTCTCTCCCCAGAAATCATTTGTTGCAACTCCAAAAATATAGAAAGAAAAATCAGCAATATGTCAACAAGATATCAAAATGGACCATGGAAAACGGATTCAAAATCTTGAATAATAAAACCAAATGAATGCACTTCTTCCAAATCCACAAATCATGACCACCTCGCCCTAATACTAAATGGTAGTGAATTACCCATATCCATCAGCACAAATTCCAAGGCATTACTCTGGACTCAAAACTATCTTTTATTCTACATATCAAATAAGGATCAAATGCAACCAAACTATCCAACTTCTAACAAGTCATAGCCCACACAGATTTTCCCTCTTTTTTGACCTCTTCTCACTCTCTACCCACGTATTCTCCTCCCTCTTCTCTTTCTTCCCCCCTCCCTACTCTCCCTCTTCTTTTTCTTCTTTCCTCTTTTGAATATTTTTTAAACTTTTATTACATTACATTATTACTTTAAGACATTTTGTTTCTCTTGTGGGGAGAAGAATTTGGTTGAATTTAGCTTCTTTCAGTTGTTCATTTTATTGTTGTAGCCATTGACCTTGTAAAAAAACTTATGACTGTGGATCCATCAAAACGAATCACATTAAAAGAAGCATTAGAACATCCTTGGTTTGTAAGTACCTCTCTTCTTATATCTAACTCTTCTACTATTTGGTGTGTATGTGCATGGGAAGTAATTTAAAAAAGTGTTTCTTTATACACTTTACAATTAGAAATTTAGATTCTGAAATAGTCTTTTTGCTGTTATTAAAATTTGATTATTCTTTTTTTTTTTTCAAATACAGATTTACAAGATTCAAGTAGATGAGTCTAAAATATGAAAAAATTAAACTAATTGAACCATTTAGAATTGATATTTAATTCAAAGGAAATATTTTTTTGTATATGAAAGTTGGTTAATTACCTTGACACTGTTATTAAATTTTGATCTAAAATTCTCATTGTATAGTGTTTGATTTATAGGATCTATGAAGAAGTATTAGGTTATATGTATTGGAAAAGAATGAGATTATGTTGACAAATATTTTTGTAAAATAAATGCTTGTTTTTTTTTCATCATCAAGTTATAAATGAAATACATATATGTGCGTGACCCCCCCCCCACACCCGCATGTCGCATTTCAAGAGTGAAAGTTAACAGGCCAAAGTAATGTAAACAAAAAAATAATCCATTTATGAAATTAACATAAAAAGAGAATTAACTTTAAAAATCAAACAGAGAAAATAATATAATCATGTTGGTAGAATTTATCTGACATTATTTTTATTCCTTTCAACATTAAAATGCATATTTACACTTTGCCTTTTACTAATGCATGAATTATAAACAGCTGTGAGTTACCTCCCTTCTATGATTTTCAATCGCCTATACGACCTCTTTTGTTTATAGACATAAACTGGTTATTTTTTTCTTTTCCTTCAGAAATGTAATAATAAATGATTGTAAAAAAAAAAAAAAAAGTTATTAAAAAATTTTGCTGCAATACAAAACAAATACTAGTAAAAAAAAAAGACTTAACAATTTCTCTATAAATTAATTTTCTTTTGACCTTTGGGTTTTTTTTAAATAAATTTTACAGTATGTTTTCGAACTTCATCTGATGCAAAGTTTTGTCTATTGTAAAATATATTCACAACAATTTTTGCTGCAAATTTAAGTCCCTTTTCAATGTGTTGTTCACAAGTAAAAATATATTTTGGAGAAAAGGTTTCCAAAATTCTTTCAGCCGACACTCTTATAGTGGATGGATTATATCTTGCAATAAACTTATCTGCATAATCAAGTATAGCAAAACAAGCACAAACAAACTCTGCCATTTGGCTAGACGGATTCGTAAGTCCTACTTGAGATAGGAAGTTAAAATACTGCTTTCTGTAGCATCATTACTATCATTGTCTACCATAAACTGGGAACACATTTCACATTGAAAATGTTTAATTTTTTTGTGATATAATCTGAAATTGTGTATGCAACTTTTTTGCTGTTTATTAGCAAAGAGAGTTTATATGTTTCTGAAGTATTGAGTTATCATTTTCGAACTGGCTTGAACCGACAGGTCAGTATTCTTTCAGTATTCAATGCTTCACAGAGGCTCACCAAAAACCTACAGGGGGTCTCCTGGTGGGGTAATGATTACAGTATTGGACTGTAGAATCCATTTCTCAAGGAGATCAGATTTTTCAAGAGGAAAAGAAAATCTCGATATTTTTTCTCTATTGGTATGATATCCACTAGAACAGCCAAATGCAACACATTTATTAACCATTTTTGTTAAATAAAATTTCATGAAAAACTTTAAAAATTCAATGTTGAAATCCAATTAATTAGGCGTTAGCAAATTTACTAAACAGCATCTATAACCAAATGGCCATATAGGTGAGTGAAAATCATAAAAGCAAGTTATCTCACAGCCATATATAATTCGTGAATCATTAAAAGACAAAATATAGATATACATTTTAATATTGAAAGGAATTGAAATAATGTCAGATAAATTCTACCAACATGATTATATTATTTTCTCTGTTCAATTTTTAAAGTTAATTCTCTTTTGAGGTTAATTTAATGTGTGGCCATGAATGGGTTATTTTTTATTTACATTACTTGGACCTGTAAACTTTCACTCTTGAAATGTGACATGCAGGGATGTATTTATTAGTTGGCTGTTATTTGTTTATATATATATATATATATATATATATATATAAACAAAGGTTCTCATTTTTTGTATTATGTTAGAAAGTGTATGTTTCTTCAGCTTTTTATAGCTGAGGCAACTTGGGTTGTAGAATATGCAGACTACATCTCTGCAGAGGGGTAAGACTCCCCTAATGAAAGTCCTGATGTGAGGCTTCAATCCTGGAGTTTTGGGGAATGTTGAGTACCCCTTCATTGCCATTACTCTCAGGTCCAGAATGTTTTGGGTCAAATAGAACAATCTTTTACTCGAGATTATCATTAATATTAAAAAGAATTATTAGTGTTAGATAGCAATACTTGAAACCATTTAACTATGTGCAAACAAATGAGCTCTCACTCATTTAAAAATAAGTTATCTACAAACTATTCACTTAAAAAATCATATATATGCATAAACATGATTTGGCATTAAATAACTATCTAAGGTTGATATGCCATTAAATCAAATGACCTCACCTAATCTATCAACTCTTTTTATTACTTGTGTATGTATACTTTTTAGAATTGTTTGTAGAAATGTGATAATTTTGCTCCATTTCATCACTGAATATAAAATGAACAATGGCCACTGTTTATTTTTCATTATTAATCTGGGAAGAATTGCAGCAGATGTCTGAAGATTATAGTCAGGTGCGATCATGATTTGAGAATAGTCTGCAAAAGGAGTTTTAGGACACAGTTCTGGGAAAAATTTTACTTCTTGAAAATTGAGGAACTGGAGACACCTTTAGAAAGACACATCACACAGTGTGAACTGGCAAAAAAATTAGAGGTGAATTGGTCAACTGTTTTGAAATTATTTAGCAGCTGGTCTTCTTGATTGGCACAAAGAAAGTTGTTTTTAGACAAGATAGTCACTGACAATAAAAAGTGGATTTATTATAATTCAAAATTGTGGCTAGATCCTGGCCCATCATGAACTTCTCAATACGGGATCTACTCTGTGAGGTCCAAGGAGGATGTCTTTATTGTGAATTGCAGGAAGCTGGTTAAAGTGTTACTACAGAAAATTACTGTGAGCAAGTGGCTTGTCTGAATAATGCATTAATTTTTTAAAAAAATGACCTTTTTATGGGTAAAGAAATTAATTAGTAATTTTTCTGCATGACAACACCTATCCTTATGTTGTAAATGCAGCAAATAGTTATCAAACTGTTAAGTTCTTGCACATTGTTGCATATTCTTCAGACTTGTCACTTTGAGACTATTAGTTGTTTCATTCTGTGTTGGCCTTGGATTCTGCTTTTTTCATGAACAATCAATCACAAGATTTACCTGATCCTAGCCATGTTGAGCATGATACAACTATGCAAACAGAAGATTGACTCAATAGTGGACTTGATCCTAAAAAAAGTAACATGTGGGCATTTATTAGGATCTGATGGTACAGAAACTGATAAGCTGGTCTCTTAGTTCTAATGATAAAGGATTTGAAGAATCCTTATCAGAATCTGACCAAATCATGGCCTGCCAACTTTTGTCATATAACATAATGTAAATTCATGATATCAGATTAATTGTTCATATAATACAGGGTTTCCTTAACCCTTTAGCTCTTTGTATTTATTCTTAAAAGCATTAAAAGCTGAATTTAGCCATAATGAATTTACTGGACCAAAATGCAACTATTTTAGCTCTCCAAAAAGGCTAGATTTTGTCAGCTTTATGCTCAATTGGTTTAACATATCACAAAATAGAAAGAATTATGTTTTGAATATTCTAGATGTTAGTTTAGATTTTGAATTCTTACCCTCTTTTTTTAAATTTTTTTTTTTTTTTAGAAAGATGATGATGTCATTGATAAAGCACATCAACTCATGTATCCAAATACAAATGGCAATTGTAATTCGACATCACCAGTGAGTAGATAACTTTTTTTTTTAATATGCCCAGATGTTTATGTGAACTATGATATCTAAAACAATTTATTTTAAAATGCATCAAAACTTTTGATTACATGTAATTAAACTGTAAAAGCACGTATAGAAACTAACTGGAAATGATTTTAGTGTAGTAAAAAAAAAAAAAAAAAGGAAGATTAAGAAGAAAGTTTTATCAATAAAAAATTTTCTTACATTTATTTTTGTTTGCAGACTTTGATATAATCAAAACCTTCATATATTTTAATAATGTATCATATGGATAGTATTTTAAAATATATATTAAAGGGAAGTAACTATGAAAGTTTAGAATGGTGACTCGGTGTAACATTCATTTCTTTTTACATGTACTTTTTTTCTTTTTAGACTTCAAGAAAACGAAAAGCAACAGAAGAGGAAGAACCACCCGCAAAAAAAAACAGAAAATAATCATGTCACAAGAATTTTTCATTTTTCAAAAACTCATATATAAAAAACCAGTACATTTTAGATTTTTACATTTCAAATATGCCTTATCTTGATTTTGTCCTGTCCATATGTTTGTTTTTTCTTTTTATATAAACATTTTTTTTCTTTTTTACAATTCATAGAGATTTTTACAATCTCAATACAAAACCAAGAAATGCAAAATGAACTTAATAGTTTTTAAGAATGTATGTTTCCTAGAAGTGTGGTTTTTTTTTTTTTTAAATTTTTTATCTTGAATTTTTATTTTCGAGAGATTCGGTATTATATACAAAGGTTAGTCTCTTTAAAAAGATTCTGTTAATGTTATGAACAGTAGAAATGGCTGAAGAATTTGGTATTTTTGTTTTTAATTTCAAAGCATTTAATTGGGTGGGACATAGTTGTCATTGTAAAAATTTCTTGAAGTCTCCGGTGAAAGCAGGCTTTGCTCAGAATCATTTTATCAAACTCTACTGTAGGTGTGTTGTCTGATCTTAGAATATTTTCAACTTTCTAAAAACCCAATCTCAAATGGCTTTTATTTTTAATCAGAGAAAGATGTTTTCAAAATTTGTTTTTTTTTTTCTTTTCTTTTTAAACATTGATTTTATTGATTTTATTATTTTTTGTAAGAATTTAAAATTGTGAAGTGAATTGTGAATTCAAACTATTGTCTTAATTTTTTTTGTTTGAAGTAGCTTTTGACCTTAGATCAAAAGGCCTCTTCATTTATTCAAATTTCTTGCATAATGTCTCATATAGAACAGTGGTTAGCAAGAAAAGTTTTATCATTATCAGTATAGCAAGTTTGATTTTCATAGTGTGCCTCACTAACACATTTGTGGCCTTGTATCAGACTAAGCTAAACAATATAACAAGTTATGGAACAGTTAATGATCAGAATTGTTTTGTTGTTGAGAAATGTTCTAGAAAACACAACCTGACTCACTTTTTTTCTTTGCTTGATTTATTGGGATGGAGAGAGAGAGAGAGAGAGAGAGATATCAAATAAGGATAAGATTTTATTATTTCAAATTGTTTAACTTCCAGCAATGCAGATGTAACACCTCACCTTATGCATCTTCAAGTGCTGATTACTTGAAAAGTAGAGAACAATCAGTGGGAATATTTCAACACTGATTTCACATTTCTTGTGCAAAGAATATCATGAATTGGTCAGACATATCCTTTGTGGGTGGGGGATGATACAATTCAGATTTGTCATTCATAAAAAAAAAAATCAATATAGCCCAGATATGTTATTCATGAAAAAAAAGACTCTTAACTCAGACATGTCATTTTAGTGAAAAAAATTATATAGCCTAAGCATAAAAGCAAAGAGAGACTCGTAAAGTTGTTTAATATATTGGTGGACCAAATGAAGAGACAACAAATGGTACATTCAAAAAGCAAGGTGAACTTGAGAGGAATCTGGTGGCTTTATATCCATATTTACAAAAGGAATTGTAGTACTACCTATTTTTGGAGTTCTTTAAATGACTTTTTCCTTGCTTTTGTGTGTGTAAAAGTATCAGTTTTTTTTTAAAACTTTTGTTCTTTTTTTTAAATGTGTATAGCATTAAGATGGATGGTATTTCTGCTTCTTCAATTGTGATGAAACACAATCATTTACTTTCTCTGATGTTCTAGCCACTGTTTATTCATTGAAATCAAAAAACCATGGATACTATTGTAGTATCCAACCATGTTTCTAATGCAATATGCACATAAAAAAATATGTTTGACCTCTAAATACTGTGGTAAACCACATACTCCAATAACACCAACCCATGTCTTAAATGTAGTTTATTTTCTTCCAATTTTTACCACACTGCTGCTATTGATCAAAACTGCCAGACATCAAACATGACTCCTTTCTACTGACTAGACTCTTTTCTGCCAATTAATAAATGATTTATCAAAACAGATTATTTTTAGTTAGCCTGAAGTGTTGGCATTTTTAAGGATTGGTGAAAATAAAGAAAAAAAAAATGAAACTTTTCTTTATTTTTTTCTGTTGAGAGGTACTATTTTCTATGTTTCTAAATATTAGATAGATCACTGATGATTCCACAATTTTTGTTATAATAAATAATCAATAAGAATGTTTTACTGTGGAGCAGTGGTTAACATGCTAATTCTGCATTATTACCATGGTGAGTTTGATCCTCAGTGGGTGCTTTATGTTTGTGGCCAAGTAATAAAGCTAAACTTACTGGATTTTCATCAGTGGTTATTTTATTTACAAATTCCATACATATGTACAAGATATGAGGGCTGTTCAAAAAGAAAACAAACTTTTAAAACAACACACTGAGATGTTTTAGCATGTTTGTTTCTCACTGTAACTTTTGATCTTTTGTATAAAAACCAAACAAAACTCCATCACACTACATTATTTAGTATTGAGAAAATATATGTGTTAGTATTGAGATATATGTTAGTGAATGTTCATGCATGTTTTTTTCCTCTCCCCAATTTGAACAATTCAAATTAGGAAGAACTTTCATAAAAACTTTTTAATATTCCAACAGAGTTGTGGGAAGGATTGTTTTGAGCCATACACAATATTACTGGTAGTACCAGAATTTCAAAGTGGGTAGAACATTCATCAAAGATGATCTGTTTCTGGACAAAAATCACATGGATTCTCATTCCCCCCTTCCCCAACAACTTATATCAGATGATGAACAAGATAGAATAAAATGCAGTATGAGTCTTGCATACATACACACTCACTCTCTCTCTCTCTCTCTCTCTCTCTCTCAATATTGTTTCTAGAATATTTTATTTGTAGGGAATATCAACGATGGTGGTGACTATTTTAAAGGAGAAAAATCTCTGAATTATTAGGTGAAGCAATAAATAGATAAAAAAATTTTTTTTGAGGTGAAGGACATACCTTGTTGAATGAAGTTGTAAAATGAAATAGAATTAAAAGAAAAAATCTTCATGTTTGTATATTCCATATAATCATGGCCTTACAGAATTAACAACATTTTTCAGAAGATTTACCAATTCTTTTTGTGAGCTTTTAGCTTTATGTAGTATGAATAAAAACATTTTTATTCCTGCATTAGGTGAAGTGCTATTTGCTTATTTCTTAAAATTATGTGCCTGGATGTTGTTACTGTAATTTTTTTGCAGATGGAATTTTTTTCTTTTATTTGCTCATAGACATTTTTAAGAAATGTCACCCCTCATAAAGGGAAAATATCTGTATGATAGGTATAAACCAATCAAATTGATTCTGCAATGTATAAAAAAATAAGTAAGTAAAATAAAAAAAATTAATAATTCATGTGGAGAGTAATTGTAGTTATTTTCTGAGGTTTGGAGAAATGTTATTATTTGATAAATTATTGGGACTATTTAAGAATGAGTGGAAATTTCCTTATTGTTCAGTGCATTTCCATTTTATTTTTCTCTTCATATTGGTTTTAATTGCTTCTCATTATCATGGAAGTTTTCATTTCCTGTCTCTTGGATACCACTTGACAACTGCACAGATCTACCTGTTATCTATAAACCTTGCAACATGTGCAGCTTAGGGGAATTTCTGCCTTCAGTATTCCATAATTCCATCATTTACTTGGCCCAGTTGGCTAGGGCTGCAGAATGCACTGATTGCATCTCTGTTGAGGGGTAAGACTCCTCCAACAAGTGTCCTGGAGATGACACCAAACAGTCTGATGGTGAGGCTCCAGTAATGCTTCATTTTGCATTGCTCCCAAGTCCATTCTGGTCCTGGAGTGGTAGCACCTGATAGGGTCTTATCTATGGATCAAATAGAACTGTTTGACATTTAAACTGAGTGCAAACAAATGACTTATGCAAAATTGAATTGTTAGTAATAAAACTGTTTGATCATTTAAATGTGTATAAACAAATGACTGATGTTTTAATTGAATTGTTAGTGATACATAGCAATACTTGAAAACATTAAACTGTGTGCAAACAAATGATTTATAGTAAATAGATGTGGCTACCATTATATTTGGAGGGTGAAGCATGCGGCAGCTTAAAGCATGCACAAATATGTCTGGCATGTAAAATGAGATCAGGGAGAGAGAAACGGGTGATTGGGGAGATCGAACTCACATCCTCCCGATCGTGAATCGTATTTGACGTCAGGACTACCTACATATTCATGCACACTTTGAGCTGCTGCTTGTGTGATTTCTCTCGCCACAATAGAATTATTCGTATTTGATAGAAATAAGTGAAACCATTTCACTGTGTGAAAAAAAAAAGGAGCTCAGGCTCATTTAGAAATGTTATTTACAAAATGTGTTTAGAAATCATATTTAATATATATGCATAAAAAGATTTGGCATTAAATAACCTACAATGGTTGATATGCCATAAAAACTAACCAAACCATATCCTTTACTCCACTTTGGCATTCTCAAATTATTTTGGATGTACTCATCTTATGATATTCCTAACATGGAAATTTTCATATAAAAATGTCTTTTTTTTTCTGTTGTGAGTGGTACCCAGAGTTGGTCACACTGCCAAATATTTTTTCTGCAAGAGCTTCTGATCATCTTTCTGTGTGTCTTTTTTTTTTCTTGTTGATGGCTGCATTTGTATACTTGTAAAATGCATTATGACCAAAAGAAACATTTAAAAAAATTTTTTTTAAAGATTTGATGAAAATTTACTTCTACCATTAATCATACAATTTTGTATGTGTTTTGTTAATATTTTATAGGCATTTTTTTTTTCGGTGTTGTCTTGTACACATATTTACAACACAAACTTAAAACTTATTTGGAGACCTTTTACATTTGAAAAACATTTTCCTCCATTATTAATATTTTAAAAAATTGTTGCCTATTTCATTTTGTATAAACAAAATATGTCCAAATTTGTATATTTTATGCTTTAAGTGGTAGATGCATTGTTAAACTGTTATATCCTCTCTGTGAGGTATCACATTGTTACTATTGAGCTGTTTATTGCTAAACTTATCCATTTTGTAATTCAAATTTTTAGTATGTTGATTTTTCAACAAATGTGAAAATAGTATTTTCAGTTTTATTTTTATTTCAACTGTTAGAGTGCCTGAAATAACTTGTAATTGCTTATTTGGAAATGGTTTTCCTACTTAACTAGGTCAAATCTCATTCATTTTGGTCAGTATTTTAATGGGTGACTTGGTTTATTAAACAAAACCAAAACAATCTTGTGTGAGTGTTTGTGTTTTTTTTTTGTTTTTTTTTAATTTTTTTTTTTTTAAGTGGAAGTGCTTTTAGTGTAATCATTGTTGGAAATGGACATGGTGACAGGAGTTCAAATCCTGGATGAGGCTGCTTGCATTTCACATAGCACTAATACCCTTAGGAAAGGTATGCATCCAACTATTTTTCCTTCAGCTAGGGCAGACTGGGCTCTTTAACCTTAGAATGGCAACCAATCTAGGAGAAGAAAAACTTAGAATTAAAACCTATTAAAACTCTGCTTAAAAATTGGCCTTGTGTTGTATCCTGTTTATGCAGAGGGGTTGGGTAAATGCTATGTAAAAATTATTTTTTCTTTTTTGTTTACTGTCTACAAATACGAAGAAGTTTTGAAAGTCATCTAATAAAATGGTAGCAATAATCCTTTTCTGTAACCAACAAAAACTTTTGTCTTAGATCTCTTGATGGATTAGTAATTCTTTTTTTTTTTTTTAAATCCTATTATTGATTTTAATCCCTGTCTTAAAAAACTATTTGCTTCTTTCTACACCAATTACTAGATTTTATCTACTTGCCATTGAGCTCGTAATAAAATATTAATCAATGATTTCAACAAAGATGCTAATGTAATTGTCAGATATATATTTTCTCTTGAGCAGGAGAAAATATAAGGCCAAGCAACACACACACACACACACACAAAGTTTGAATTCTTCTAGCTGAGGTTGTTTGTAGTCACTTTGCACTGTTTTGGGGGAATGCATAAGTCCACTTTTCCTTGCAGACTTCTCCATTGCCAGTTATTCTGAGCAGTCTGATAACACAATATGTGAATTGAGAAGATAGTTGGTTAATGAGTACTTGGGCAAATCACTCTCCCATAATGAATTTCCTTATGAAATATTTACTAAAAACTTTTACACACATTGTGTATATGCTGTGTCAGTTGTGGCAAATTTTGAGTATGAGTCCAATTTTTTTTTTTTTTTTTTTTTTTTTCAATTAAAAAATAAATATATAACATTCCACAAGTCTTGTTGTTTTTTGTTATTAATGATATTACCAATTTGTTATGTTTTTTGGGGGGAAATTGTACATGTGCATCCATTTAAGTTCACCAGGAATAAAAATTTTCTGCTAATTTTATTTCTTTATTTATGTGATTTGAATTAATTAGACCCTCAATCAAATTCCCAATTTAAAAAAAGATTTTGAGAAGGAAAAAAATTTTACATTCCACTGGTGGGGGGTCACTTTCACATTTTAATTCAATGTAGAATGATCACCCATTCCCAGAATAGTTAGCATTGAAAAAAAAAACAAGTAATCACACGGGTTGAATTTCCTTTTATTAAGTTCTTGTTGGTATTGAAGGGGAAATTTTGTAATGTAATTTTTTGATTTTGTAGATGGAGGCTTCTTTATAAAGAATGCCTTTAACATTTATTTTTTGTCTGTTTTGTTCTAATATAATAACACTATGTAAATTATTTTATAGCTTCAGCTTGAAGTACTAATGTTAATTTTGAGCATTTTTTTAAGATTAGAAATATGGATGATAGATAACCTCTCCCCAATTATTAATATGAATTAAAGTTCACTGTTTTGAAGCTTTCTTCTGTCTTAGACTGTTGAAATGGTAATTAACATTCTGAATTAAATTTTAAAAAAAAACCCTAAGAAATACAAATAAAATGTTTAATAGAAAAATTGAAGATTCACTTTTGAGAAGTAGCTTACTTGTAGATAAATATATTTATCTTTTTTTTTTAATTTTTTTTTTAATCCAACTTTTAGATGGGTGGTTAATTTACAATAAAACTCATATTGCCAAGTTGTAAGAAAATCAAAGTTGATAACTATCAGCTTTTAGAATTATACTTGATTATGAACAAAACAATAGCTTAAAAAAAATACAGAATGAGTTATTAAAAATAAAATTGAAAACGAATAACCAAATTTTAATTTATTTTATTTTTTCCTAATAACTTAAAAAAATTGTGTATCATAAGACAGTTTATGCATCTACTTGACAATTAGTATTTAATAACTTACAAAAGGAAATTAGGGATATCTGGGGTTATTGCTCTCTCTCTCTCTATATATATATATATATATAGAGAGAGAGAGAGAGTTAAGGGTTTTGCTATTTGGTGTTATGGATGAGATAACTCATTTAACATGTTATGCCAGTGTCATGTAAATAAGGGAAGTTAATGAATTTGGTTATATATATATATATATATATATATATATATATATATATATATTCTGTTATACATATTGATTTGCATGAAAATGAAACTTTTAATGCAGTCTTTGTATTTTCATTAATTTTTTTATGAATAAACATGTTAATGTTATTCAACAAAGTGTTTTTCTTTGTTAGTAAAATTGTAGAAAATAGATATTTAAAGATATGGTAACAAATGATAAATAAGATATGTTTAAACAGTGTTAGTCAAAAAAGGTTTAATGGAATCACCAGGTAAAATTAAAATCTTAAATACTTACCCTCCAACCCCCAGCAGATTCGTGAAGCTAAATTCATCGATTATATTTCACCTGCCATGTTTCTATACCAAGTAAATATTTTACATCAGTGGTATTTCTAGAAATGTCTACCTCTATTAATAGTGAGTTTAGTGATTTCTTTGATTATTCTTTTTATTTTGAAGAATATTTGATTTTTTTCTTAAAAAAAATAACCTGGTGGTTCCAATAAAACAATTCATGGCTTACTATGAAACAAATTTAATTATTTTGTTTTTTAGTCGTATTTTTGTAATGTTAGTTTTCTACACTTTATTTATCTAGCTGAATCCTTTCTGTAGCCTTGTGCCAGACTATAATAAGCCTGGTAAAATGCCACGTTCGTCAAAAGAGCAGCATGACCTTAGCTTATGTTAATTATTTGTACAAATCAAATCGAGGCTGACACTGTTCAGATCGAGGCTGAGTCAGACACAGAGAGAAACGAGAAAGAAGCCAAGATGGAGCTGTTAGCTACCTATGGCGATGATGGAGATAAATCAGAATCTCCTGGCCCCAGCAGCGACGTTGGTGAGAAGGTAATAAATTTTCAGTAGTATTTAACCTACATTGTTTTTAGTTTGTTTATATTGCATCATAAATTTTATTGCGTTCTTTACTTAAAAAAATAGACATTTGTTTTTTTTTTTTTACGTTTTTCAAAATGGCGACATTGATTTGTATATAGATGTTCTTCTTTAGGTGAAAAATATTGCCGATATTTTTTACTTTCCCAGTAATTTTCATTTTTTGATGTTTTTGTTTTTGATTAAGTTTATTTCATATGTATAACTACATAAATAATGTTCAGTTTGTTCAAAGATTTTATTATTTTAATAAGCTTCTTTAAAAAGAAAAAAAAAATACTAGAAATTGGGCTCTTCTTTTTCTAATTTCAAGCTAAATAAGATTTAGTAATCGAATTTAGTTTCCCCTGTGATTAATAAATTTTTAAATTATGATTAAATTGATTTTTTTTTTTAAGGCGAAGTAAAAATTATTTTTCAAATTAAAATCAATTAGCTGTTTAAGATAAAAATTTTGATTTATTACAATGCTAAATAAATTTAAATCTACTAGGTTTCCATTTTTCTTGATGACTTGTGTATATAGTTTTAAAAATCAACCTTTTTTCTTTCTTTTTTTTTCTTTTTTTAATCTAAAAAGTAAAATATACGTAAAAACCATTTTATCAAGCAACTTAATCGTTTTTGTTTAGTACAAAAACAAACAAAAAAAAGTCTTGCTTTTTATGCATTAGTATGAAATGGTCATTTTTATCGTGTATCTACTTAACCTACTTACCTTTTTTTTTTTTTTCATTGACTCTTAATAATAATAATAATAATCCTGGAATTTGTACTTAGGAACATGCAATTTCATGTGACATTCGATCAGGTGCAAACTTTGACTGTTAACGCTTGTCTACCATTAGCTTTAAATCGTTTTAAAAGTTTATTATTAGTTACTTAGTGTCTATTAAAAAACATTTTGAGTAATTGATTAACGAAAGATAAATAGTTAATTCTTAAAAGCTACAAAATATTTTTGAATCTATAATCAAAAAATGAAAACTATCAATTGGAGCTTTGTCAATGATCAATTTTCCTTCATATCTTACTATCAAAATCATGATGTCTCAATAGATATATTAAAAAAAACTCAGAACTACTTAAAACAGCATTATTTTATGTTCATCGTGCTTATATTTGTATTAAAAATCGATAAATACATTTTATAAGTTTATCCACATTAACGATGAAAAAATATTCAGAATGAATTATTGATCTGAATGTGTGTGTGTGGGGCACGTTAAAGATCGATTATAATGGCTAGAAAGTGGAAAGTCTTCATATATTAACTTTTTACTGTGGAAAGAGGGAAAATATTAGATTTTCTTTCTTTTTTTTTTTTTGCTTCTTTGGTAATTATTTTAAAAGATGAAAAAAATTTTGAAAAGAAAAAGGGGTTTTAATTTCAACGAATTCACAGAATTGTCGGAAGATTAAATTTTGAAATGTTAGCTTTTTTTTTTTTTTTTTTTTTTTTTTTTTTTTTTTTCAGAAGACTTGATATATTTTGAGAATTCTTTCTATTTTGAAAGGAATCGTTTATCTTGGGAAAAGATTTAAAAGAAAAATAATTTTTCTTGTGGCTGAGATGTTTCTTTCTGATGATTCTATGGATTGATCAGATTTATTGATCTTTAATACATTTTATGCATTTATCATCCAACATCGAAATTGTTGACGATGATAATGAAAATATTTTCTCAGCTGATCAAGATAATAAAAAATGGGAAATAACTTATAAGAAAACTTATATTATTTAGATTCTTTATTTTTTTGAGGTTGAGATTTCAAAACAGAAATATCCGTAAGCTTTTATTGACAGCAAGCAATTGGTTTCTTTTGATCAAGCATTTAAAATCTCAATTTGGTTTTAAGATCTATTTGTGATAAATATTGCTTTTTGTCAAAGTTTTTTTTTTTTTTTTTTTTTTTTTTTTTTTTTAAATCAAATTTAATTTAGATTTAAAATTTTCTAAATTAATATTAATTTAACTTCTCGATTTATTATATTTCCTTCTTAGCAATTTAGCTACTCCAGTCCCTTTTTGTGACTATTTTTTCGACTTCACTTGAAATAAAATGTTTGATGTTATTGTTTGTAAAAGCCGAGAAAGAACTTGTTTGAGTCTCTTAGTTGATGATGAGATTGTCTTTACAAAATAGTCAAGAATTTCATGTGGGTTAATTTAGGAATACGGAATTTATTTTCATTAGTCACATTTGGAAAATCCTACGATTAGTATTCAGGTATAAGGGGATAAAAATTAAGAAAAATTCACAATAATTCTTATTTGTTATAACTGAAGTATTATTTTTCTCATAAATATTATTCTCTCTCTTTTTCTTTTTTTTTTTAACTTTTACTAGAACTTTAAAAAAAATCACCTTTTTTAAATTGAAAAGTTCTTTAAGAAAGTTAAAAAAAATAATTACTATAAACTAAGATCTTTTCATCTTGGGTAATAAAGGTAATCAGGTAAGTAGTAGATTTTTTTAATAGTCAAAGTTAAAAATGTAGCTATCTTCCCATTCTTCTTGTAATATTATTTCTTTTAAAGCATTACAATATGAGGCACAAAAGATAGGTTTTAAAATAAGTAAAATCTAAAATTTATGAGCCTGGCAAATGTAACATATTTTAATGACTAAGAATAATTTTAGTGACCAACTGAAATTAATTGTTTTAAAAATTATTTGTTGTTTTTTAAAATTTGACTTATGGCTACATTGCTTACAATTTTCCCAGAAATTTCATCCTTCAATCAATATTGCCAATTTTGATTTATCTTTTTCTATTAGAAAATAAATTGTTTTAGTTGGTCACTGACTGTAAAACATATTCCACGATATGGCTAAATTATTTTAAAACAATTTGAGAAATTTCATTTTCATTTGCTGTGTTGGTTAAACTTAAAACTTTTTAAAGATTGTAATATGCATACTGTTCATCATTTCAAATATTGTTTTAACATCAATGGTAAGTTTGTTTGTTGTTTTTTTTTCCATTAGTGTTTACTTTAATGTTTTTGGTTTGTTGTACATTTTTGGTGTAACTTTTCAGGAATTGTGAATTTGTCAAAATTTTTACCTAAAAATTAATGGAACTTCAGCCAATGCACAATTAAGATTATTTCTGTCTATTTTTTGACTGTTTCAAAAATAAAAGCAAAAACAATAGCTTAGTTCTTGAGGAATAATTCAGAAAAATTTATATACTTGTATCATGTAAAAAATTCTTTTTACCTTAAGCCAAATAATCCCTTCAACTGGTTTTCTTGCATTGGAATTTTCCAGTTTAAACATTTTCTACATCAGTTGTTACTTAGATGCTGTTTTTCCTCATCAGATGTTTTATATATATATATATATATATATATATATATATAACACCACACATAGGAAAAATCTCTCAAATTTCATCTTTTTGAGAATTGATGTTAAAATGTTTATTCTTTAGACTTAGTTTAAAAAAAACATTTTCCTACTTAGGGTTTTTTTTATTTATTTTTTTTTAATAATTTCTTTTATTTATGTTTGGCTTGTATAGACATTTTTTTGTCCCTTGTAAACTAAATCTATTGAAAAAATAACTTCTATTTAACATTTGTTTTACTTATGAAAGTAGGTCTATTTATAATTGTATTTTCCTTTTTTGTTATAATTGACATCCTGTAAATTGGACATTGTTCCATTATGATTTTATATATATTTGAAAGCTGCTAGATGATTGGCTGAGTTGTGTTGATTGTATGTTAAGTTGCCTCTATGTGCTGTCTCTCTCTGTCCCTAGTCAAGCTGATTTTAGACTCTAATAATAATAATAATAGTAATAATGTTACCAATCCCTGAGTACTATAATAACCTATATGCATGAATCAAAGACCAGATGTAACTAGATTTTTTGCTTTCACATATTTAACCTGAAGTCATATGACTTGCGAACAAGCGCCACTATATTGGCCCACCTGCTTGGCTGTGTAAGGAATCACCACTGGTACCCTGCGTAAGTACTGACAGATTGGCAAGTTTGCCCTTCTGAAATTTTTTTCTTATATTTTTTCTTCAACCTGTGATAGTGCACATGTATATATACATATATATATTTGTTAGTTGTTACAGTTTTTTTATATACAATGTGGCAATGGATTGAATGATTTTTTTCTATTTTTTAAAAATTTATTATTTCTCAGTTACATCCAGAAATCTTCATCTTGACCTTTATTTTGAATATTGTGTTGTCTATCGTAGAAGGAAAAAAAATGAAAGAATTTGTGAACTCAAGCAAATTCAGAAGGAAAAAAAACCCCTCTTAAGCAGGACTATTCAGAAATGAGTTGATCATAGATAGCTTTTCAGTTTATATTGTAAGATTATAATAATTATTTGCTCAAAAATAGTCCTGTTTTAGACTGATTAAACAGAATTGAAGAAAAAATGACTAAAACGTTATATGAATAAGGATCTTGGAGAAAAAGATTCAGATGTTAATTATTTTCTTCAAAATGGCAATTTTCCTTCTCATATCTCGACTAAATCATAATGGCTTCTAAAACTGAATATTCATTCTGATTGTCTTGCATAATTGTAGTTGCTCATTTGAATTTTCTGCCGAACATATTCAGAACACTTATTCTATTTTTAGATATTTGTATTGTTAAGGCACTGAATCATTATCAAGCAGTGGAATGTTTATAGTTTTTGTCTCTTTGATGTACATTGGAGATTGTTTAGAACACAAAATCTCCTCACTGCTTTTATGCCTATTCTGAACAAATATTGACTCTTTGTTTTTAGAGAGAAAAAAAACCCTGTTGCACTGAATGTAAGCAAAATATGGAAGGTGCCAGTTTGCATGTTTTACTATTTTTGTAAATGCTTTTTTGTCTTTTCACAATCAGATTTTATTTTTTTCTCACTTAGCTTTTCTCATGTTCCTCCTTTTAAGTCTCTAATCTTTGGAAGGACAAATCATTCCATATGGGTTTGTAGACGAGATTTATATATTTAAAGAAATCTCAAATTGTGAATTTAAAAAGGAAAATTAGATTTTGGAATTAAAAATTCTGACCCCAGTTTTATTCTTAATGGTAAGAAAAAATATAATTAGTTGCATGTTAAATTATAAGCAATAGTATTACACCAACATGGACATCTGATGAGAAATTAATTTTAATTTTTCAATCTTTTATATAGATAGTTATTTGAAATTCTTTGAATCCAGATTTTTATTTTATTTTATTCATTTATTCATATTTTTTTTTATTTAAATTTTTTTTTTTTTTTTTTTTTTTTTTTTTTTAATGCATGAATTATTTTTGATTTGGTGTGCAAGGGAAAGATTTTCTTCAGCTAAAATTGGGTTGAACACCAAATTAGATATTTGTGATTTAAATTAGTTTTATTTTATTTCCTTTTTGTTTTTTTTCTTGTTTGAGTGCAAAAAATAATTGGTGTTTTGTTTTGATTATTTTTTTGTTCTTCAGGATGCTAGTCCTGTTGCACGTGTGCCATCTTTCACTCCTTATTTACAAGCTGAATGGGAGTCTTTTGAAAAGCTGATTGCTGGAGGAGGAGGAGGAGGAGGACAACAACAGAGTCAAGAGGACCTGATGCACAATACACAGACGTTTGCACCAATTCCTCCTGTTGCAGATTTTTCTAATGGTTCCAACACCATCCAAGAAATTCGCCGCAGAGAACCTGATAATACAAGGGTCAATGAGAGCCAGTCCCCTCTTCATGGATCTTTGAGTAATTCTGCTTCCCATTCAACAAGTAGTTCCCGATCAAGTTCATTAGATAGAACAGGTTGGTCGCAACTTTGCTTTTTATTTTTCAAGCTTCTTTTGTCTACAAAATCATTTAATGTAATTGAAAATTTTCATTTTTTTATGAACCAATATTAATATTAACCTTTTTATTAATTTTCTTTTTTGTAGATTCCAAAAAAATAAATGAGGTAAGTTATTTTTTGGCTGTATATTAACAGAAATTCCTTAGTAGTTAAAAGATGCAAGGTGGGAAATTCTTTAAGATATTAATGTAAAGAAGTACCCCCCTCCCCCCAAACTCTTTAATTTTGGAAGTTTATTTCCTTTTGATAGTATAAAATGTTTTTTTTTTTAACAATTTACCATTTATTCCAGCATATAAATCTCCTCTTAAAATTGTGTAGCAATAATTCAGAGATATTTAAATCCTTCAAAATAAAGCAACACCAAATCATCAGAATATTCAGCTTCAGAAGATCTTAATAGATTGATATGATTGATGACATTTATTATTCTTCACAAACATCATCATCATCATCCTTTTTTGTTGATATTATTCAAACAAAAAAATGATTAAAGAATATAATGGAAGAATAAATTAGGCTGTGCACTATTTTGATAAGGATGCCACTTAATGTTTTTTAAATAAATTAATAATTCCCTAGGAAGTGAAAATTGGATACTGTTGTGAAAGGGTAGAACAGTACATTGGAGTGTTTTAAATGTCAAAAATATGGACACTGCAAAAACTGCGGAGGACATCTGACACGTGGAAGGTGTGTCCAAGGAATGGAGGAAGATTGTCCCAACAAAACGAAATGGTCAAACTGTTAAGAGAACCGTCCTGTATTTTCAAGAACTTGGAATATATATAAAAAAGGGAAGGAAATCATGGAAGTAAAGTATAGAAGGAATAAAACATTTTTGGAAGCAAGAAAAATTGAGTAATCCTATATGAAAGATGACATCTACGCCAATGTAGCACAGAAGGTGAGTCCAATTACCACCAACAACAACCAACTTGATAAATGCAGAACTCTTGTTGAAAAACTACTGCAAATCATTGGCCAAAATTTCAAGAACAGTTTAAAAAAAAAAAATTACTTAGCTGAAATCTGTCAAACAGAAGCATAAACACAAACAAAAAGAACCCACAAACACCGATAGCACCACCAAAAATATCTACTGAAAAATTCAAATCTTCAACTGAAACAAGTACTATAAAGAGAAGATTGCACAGATCACCAATCCACCTACTAATTCCCAAAATAGATATCTCTTGAAAAACCCATTTTATCAAATTCTAAATGAAACTCCAAAGCTAATATTGTGAAAAATCAAAAAACATTTTAACTATTTCAGCCAAACTTAAATCTTCCCGCCAATTTAAAATAAATTATACCCAAAAAAAGAAATAACTGAAAATATCAAATCTCTCATCTCAATTCAGAGACTTCTCAACATCAAGAATAAAATCACTAAAAAAACTGTTAAATAAAATCCTACAAACAACAATGCAACTTGTAAGGATCAACGAAAACCCTAAATAGATTCTGTAATGTAGAAAGTATAAATATTGAAACTGGCAAACATAATTGTAAACCTCATTCTCTCAAGATATATGAAGAAAAATATAAAATACATCTAAGAAACCAAATCATCTACAAAACATGAAGTAAAATTTGTCTACTACTCTTTGTCTTGCACTCTAACAACTCATTTAAAAACAAAAATATTTACTATTTGTTTACAAATCCTATATATAAACAAGACTTGGTATTAAATTACCCCCAAGAGTTGATATGCCATTAAACCAACCCAAATCAACTGACTGCAAGAATATATCATTCTTTGAATATAAGCCTTTTCATTTCAATTGATTTACTCATGATGCTTCTCGCCCATCAGTTTTTCCAAATTCAGTTGCATTTATTTTTTTTGTCCATTTTAGGAAATTATTAATGTTGCATCACGATCACCTAGCAGATCTGTTGAGCCGAGATCATGCAGTACCTCCCCTGTTGCTGTAAATCGGGAATCTTCTGACAGGCATTGTGGGAGTGATTCTTCTGTACACAGTTCTCCAAGCAGATCTCAAAGTAATTCTACAGGCAGATATTCACATGACCGGTCCCCAGATCATCACCGACGAGTAAGTTTTTTTTCCTCTCCTGGATCTTGACATCCAATCAAGGGATTCTTTTCTCTACTTCTTGCAGTTAATACATTTGTTATTAAAAATCAAATGACTTATTTAATAAAAATGCTCATTCTTTCACCAGCAATATTCCATTTGAGCAATTATATTTTGGTCTCTTTTTCACTTGTTATAAAAATCACTCTTCCCAATGATACAACTTTTTAATAAACCTTTTTATTAAAAATGTTATAAATAATTCTTTTTCCTTTGTTTCTTTTGAGTCCATTTTGACATTTTGTTTTCAAATGAACAATGACTTTTACCCTGTAATTTTTATTTAGACTCTCAGTAAAGAGAAAATTTTTGGTGAGCCGATTAGAAAAAGATTAACAACTACTCATATTGGATGATGATTATTTTTTTGTTGTCATGCTGTGTTGGTTCTTTAATTTATTAACCTTTGACAAAGAAATGTGAACTGTTTGCTGACCTTCATAATATTCTTCATTCAGCACAAGAATCCATTGGGTGGTATGTTTTCGACTGGCATGTTATTCATTTATGAACAATAATATATTTTCTTTAAATTATTTGAAAAAATGAATTAAGATATTTACAAAGCAAAACCATTTAATTTATAAAATTGTTCATAAAGTTGGAGAAATTTTCTGTCAGTGATCTTTTTTTTAACTTATGACTGTAAGTTGTTTTTTACTTATTTAAGGTGTTTAGAAAGAAGCTTATTAAATTCTGTTTAACTATTATTTGCCTTTTTTGGTGGCAAAGGTTGTAAGAAAAATCACTTTGATTTTGTTATTTTTAAAATATTCTAGTTTTGAAAATTTTCAGGATGATTAAAAATTAATTTGACCAAGAAATTAACTTAGTTGTTGCTCCTACAACATAGATTTATCCTTTTTACAAATTGTTTCTTGAAGAAAAAGATAGTTACTAATTCCTAGTAAAAGAAAAGTCTTGTAGAAAATTATACCTGAATCAAAGACATTGAACTTAAAAAATTTCTTGACTTGAAGTTATATAAATTTTATATGAAAAAATTATTTTTTAAAAAGCTTTTTCAGCTTTAAATTCCAAGCCAAAAAACATTGCTCTTTAGAAAAAAAAATTTTTTTTTTCAATATTTTACAGATCCCTTTAAGAAAAAGAGGCATTTCAATTATGCTTTTCGGTAATTAAGGTATTTAAAATGAATCAATATTTATTTCAAGCATTTATTTTTACTAATAAATCCAATTGATTGGATTTTGTTTTTTTTAGATTTTTATCTAAAAAAACCAAAATGCAATCAGATCAGTCCTCTCATGTAATGGTTACTTTTTTGGGCTGGAGGAGATGCAAATTTGTTTTGAATTAAGTTTTTACCAGATTTGTTTGTTTATTTTTCACTATTTGCTGCCTTTTTTCTCATTTTTTTTTTATCTGATGTATAAATTGGTAATTCCTGTCTGATTCTAATTTGTCTATGAAAGGACTAATTACTGATGACAATTGGTTTTAACGAATTTCTTTTAGATATAACAAAATATATTCATAATCTTAGTATACATACCACCAAAGTTATTAATGTTAATGTAAATAAACTTATAAAAAAACTATTGGTCTGATTCTTTAGGTTTCTTATTTTTGTGTCAAGCGGCCATCAAGACTAAAGAAGTAATCAGTGCTGCTAGTGTCTACTACATATCAGTAAGTTTAAGTCTTGAAAAGGTTGAATTAATGTATTGGTGTGTATGTTTGTGTGTAGGGGTTAAAAATGAATTCTCAGTTGATAGTCTTTCATTGCAAGGGAGACAACAATTTGCAACTTAAGTCTTGATAAGAAATCAAATATGTAAATTTTAAGTTTCCCTTAGAATTTAGTCAAGAAATCTGAGAGAATTTGAAATGAAGCTAAAATTAGTTCATGAAAAGAAAAACCTAATGGATTCTTTAGTACTCCTCTCCCCAATAGACTGTGATCTGTTTCTTTGTGAAAATAGCAAATTTAGTTACATTATTTCTCCAGTCTTGTTGATGCTTTTGATTTTGAAATGTCTGTTTTCCTGCTGAAATTTTTATGATTATTTATTTTTTCAGGCTCTCAAGTCAAGATCTCGAAGTCGGTCAAGGTCTCGATCGAGATCTCATCAAAGATCTCGTTCTCGCTCTCGAAGCTCAAGGCACCGCAGAAGAAAGCATAGCCACAAATCAAGATCACATTCTCGAAACCGGAGATATCGAAGATCAAGGACTCCTCATAAGAAGGTAATTTTTTACTGAAAAAAAAAATGTTTTTGTTTTCTGTTGCAAGTTAATTTTACATGTTAATGGTTTCTTTCTTCTTTTTTTTTTTCGGTCTTCTCTTTTAGAACAAACATCGGCGAAGGAGCCGTTCTCGAGACAGGCATAGGTCTCGGGATCACAGGAGGTCACACTCGAGAGACCGTTTTGGTCGGAACATGAGAGGACGGGACAGTTACAGAGAACGTAGTCCTGCCTGTTCACGTAGGAGAAGTCGTAGCCGTGAGAGGAGTCGGGAGAGAGAAAGTCACCGTAATGCCCAACGGGAGTACAGCCGGAGAGACACAAGAGAGAGTGGTTCAAGCCGAAGCAAAGACAAGCCCTTAAATTTCAAAGAGCAAATGCGGCAAGAACTGATTAAAGCGAGTAAAATGTTGTCTGAGTCAAATGTTGGAAATTTGACAGAATTGATGGAAGATAAGAAAATACTTGGTAAGTTTGATATCATTTAATTCTTTTTTTCAGTTTGGAGCTGATTTTGGTCTCCTGTTATATCTTAAGTGTCTGATCAACAAATCATTTCTTATTACAAAAAGTTTTATTGTTAATAAAGAGTTCTTTAGTTTTGAGAGATCTCTTCCGCTACTTAGTTAAGTCTTATGTAATGTCAAAAAAATAAAATGAAGTTGCCTCTATCTTTTAAGTTAAAGTAAAATCTTTATATGGTAGCCTTATTTGAATTGATGGTAATGAAGATTTTTTTTTTTTTTTTTTTTTTCTTTGTTATCAGAACCATCCTCTGATCAGCCGAACAACATTGCATTAAACAGTGCAGTACTTACTAATTTAGCTGCTGCAACTCAAAATTCTACCGTCACACCCCAAGTGGCTCTTCTTCAGACTATGGCTGCTATGCATAAGAAGGTAAGCTTTTCCCCAAATCTTTTGGTTCATTATATATATTTTTTGCATTGTCTTCTGTCTTGGTAAACAGCTTCTTACATAAATGTTTGCTTATATTTTTGAAATGAGGAATTATTATTTACTGATATATTTGCACTAGTATTGTCAATTTTGGTTGTTGTAACCTAATGTTTCAGCCATTGTAGCCTCCAGTCTTCTGGTGTCTGTCATAGTAGGTAACCATTACAGAATTTTCAAACTGAGCCTTTTATTCACTCCATGAGTCTAGATTGTCTTCATTTCACTTTTCGTGCTGAGAGGACCTCCATTGCAAGTCTTTCTTTTCCATTGAACCCCAAAGTATATGACTTTATGCTCTACCCAGAAATTGTACTCACATCCATCAAGCAACTAGATCCATTTTTTACTTGACAGTCAAGAATTGAATCCCTGATTCTTGTTGTGCATAAACTCTGGTTCAATGGAAAACACAGCTAAGCAACATCATCTCAAGGATAAATTAACTGATACATGGATTACAGCATGAGAACATTCTTACCTTTTATGATATAAATAATTCAATTTGAAATTCTGGGAATACAATGGCAAAAATGGGGGTGTCCTTGTGGTGAAATGTTTAAAGCAATCGACTGTGAAATCGTAACTGTTACATTCACTTTCAGACAAATACCCTTGGGAAAGGTATGAATCCCCTTATCCTCCCAGCTATGGGTTAAATAGCATCACTGCTGTTCTTTGAGAAGGATGGCTTTGGCATCAAATAACCCAGAAAGGTTGATATGCCATTAAACAAAGAAACCAATGGCAAAAACCTAATTACGTAAACCATGATGAGGACACTAATTTGATTTTATCACTGAATAATGATTCTCACAAAAAAAATTTTTTTTATAAACAATAGCAAGTTATTTTATTGAATACGTATTTTGATTTTTGTGGAAATCTGTTAAATTTTTAGTATGTATTTGGCAAGTTATATTTTTTTCATCCAAATGATTTTTTTTAATGTTTTGAAAGTGAATCTTGTGTTTATGCTTTTTATGTGGAAAGTCTTTTTGATGATTAAATTCTGTTTGTAATCTTGACTGAGAAATGAAGACATTAATATGTAAATCTGATAATTATGTCATTAAAAAAAGGATTTTGTTTGATATTGTATTGACTATTAAATTTTGTTATAGGCTCAGGAAATGACTGGAATCGCTGTTCCCAAATACTATAACCCAGCAGCAGTGAATCCCTTAAAATATGCTGAACAAGTTCAGAAAAGGAAGCTTTTGTGGTCAAGGCCATTAAAAGAGAAAAAAGATGGGGTGAGTAGCTTTGCAATTTGGATGAGTAAGCATTTTGTTTTTCATCCAAATTTATTTCTTTACTCAATTCTACAAGTTTATTATGATGGTTATAAAATGTTGAATTATGTTTTGATGTTCAATATTCTTGACTCTGACTCAATATTAAAAATGGAAATGTTTTATCTCTTTTTAGGGTCCTGAAAACCAATGGCAAGGAACTCATTTTTCTACTGATCAGGATGGCAAAATGGCTGCCAAATTCCGTAAATTGATGGGAATGAAGTCTGGAGAAGAGGAAGGTACAGAAAAAGTAGGTGAAGAACGCAAAAAGCAACAGGAAGAATTATTTAGTCGTTTGGATAAGGAATATGAATTTGCCAGAATGGCTACCCATACCCACAGAGGGGTTGGGCTTGGCTTTCAATCTCAGAACTTTTACCAACACTAAACTCTTCTTTCCTATCTCCTATTTTGTATATATTTCTGTTGATGCAATTTAATTGCACTACTTCAAGCAGTCATTTTATTTAAATGGATTCATGCAATCTGACTAAGGGTAGTTAAATCTTTCAGTTAGGAGACTTTTTTTTTTCTATTCAATCATTGGATTAGTGATTCTCTTTAAAACAATTTTCCTTTTTTTTTTTTCCTACCTAAAAACTCAGCAAACTTATTTTTTTGAGAAGAGAGCTCAAAGCTTTTATTAATTGCTTGTAAGATATGAACTTTTTATTTATGCTATATTCCACTTGCTATGTTTTTTTTAATTAGCAGACATTGCAATTTGGATTTAGTAGGTAAAAATTCTTGTTTTTTATCTTCCCATCTTATCAAAATGGTATTGCTAAAATATTCTTGAAAGACTTTCAATTCTCAGAAGCCTGGCAATAGGAAGAATAAAGAATAGGAAAAGACGAGGAGGATTTATTTTTTCAGGGTCAAATTTTTTATCGTATAGACGTTTGTTTATTTAAAATAAAGTAAGCTTTGTTGAATTCCTATTCTACCTGTTTCAAATTACATGTTGTCATTTGAAGAATTTGACTGCAATTAACTTTTTATGTAAATGTATTTTGTTGGCAGTAAGCAACAATCTGTAGTCAGACACATCATTTATAAGGAATACCTCCTCTGGCCTTTGTTTTCTCTCTCTCTCTCTTTCCAACTTGGTTGGCTTTATACACCATTGCATCTAAATTTAGGTATATGTGTGTATGTATGTATATATATATATATATATATATATATATATACTGTTATGGATTGAAAATATGCATTCAGTTGATAATTTCACATACACTGTTAACCATAACCTTTTCTTTTAACATTGGAAAACTTCACCTTTCAGTGGAGTGGTTGTCAGTGGTTAAAATTCTTTGTATTTGCAAAGTTTACAAAATGAAAACAGATATAGTTGTGTAACTTGTGAACTTTTGTAAGAAATACTCCTGTTATTGTCTTTATTAATAACCTTATTTTTGCAATAAATAATCCACTGAAGTTGATCCATTGCGTTTACTTTAAGATACAATTCTGTGGATGTGATACTGTGTCAACAGGTGATGAAAGAAAGAATGCCTTAGAAAGCAATCATCTGGTGAATATTTTCAGTCTTACTGGTGTGAATTTTTCTCCATAATGGAGATCTGTATATAACAATAATAAACATTTGAACCTTTTGTAAGTTTTGTCTTGTCTTTGAATGATTCTTGCAGATTTGATTTTCTAACAAATTGATTGTATGAAAGGTTTGGTGGTTGAATTTGTTGCATGGATATCTTGGTTAGTTATCAGCATCTACACTAACCATTTCAGGGCGCGCACACACACACACATACTCAGTGGTTAATACTTTATCCTCAACATAAGTATTTAATTGAAGTTTTTTTTGTTGCTATTGGAAACATTTGAAAATATTTTGTTCTTAAATGATCCTTTGATAGTTGATATTTTGAATTCTACCAAAAAATTAGTTGCATTAAAATTGGTTCTACTAGAGCTATTTAAAAACTATTAAATAATCAAAATATATCAGTTTATGTTGCACATTATCATGAAAATAGTAAATAGTATTCTCAGACAAATTGAATTCATTCTTCATTTCATCAATTTTAGGAAGTTTAATTTCTTTTTTTTTTTTTTTTTTTTTTTTTTTGCTATTTATCATGTTTTTATCCAATCATATCTAGATTAGATAAAAACATAATCAAAAGATTAAAATGAAACATAAAATAATGAAAATATCTAGTTTCACCATGATTATTACAACTGTGTAATCAATAAATGTAGACCAATCGAAAGAAAAATATCTTGATCATCTCAAAGGTTTGGCTATCGATCTGAAGTATTATTGTTTGTTGGAGACTGTCCTCCACCTTCAAGAAATGGTTTCTTCCTCACATTTTTAGTAAATAGGAATAAATATTTTAAATGTTTTTGACCAAAATAGACAAAATAGTGACTTTTATTTGGAGTAAATTTATATCTGAAATTGAAATACATTACAAAATTGACCAGTGCTGAAAACCTCAGTATTAATCAAATGACCATAAAATGTAAAAATAAAATAAATTGAATAAAATATTCAAGTTATTAAATGTCATGAATTCAAATTTAGATGATCATGATTTAGTAATTTCAATGTTAAGTTGTTTTTTAAATTTAAATCAAATTTGGTTTATTTGAAAAATGCTTATAAAACGTAAATAGATAATTATGTGTCTGTGTAAAATTTTAATTTACATATATAATGTAAAATTAGAAATTTAATTTTTTACAGAAGGAAAAATACAAAAGATTATCTGGTTATCTTGGTTTTAGCATAATTAATTTTTGAAAATGTTCAAAACTTAGTTTTTAGACTTTTTTTTTTTTAATCTAAATCCTAATCTAGGCCTTAATCAAACATCATTAATTTTTTTTTTTTTCTTGAACTATAAAGTAGAAAATAAAGAATTTCCTCACCAGTTATGATCTTATTTTATTTTTTTCAGTTGCTGAAAAATAAAGACTAAAAAATCATATTGTCTTTATATTTATAGTATATGCAATGATCACTGTGTAATAAGCATTAATATTCAGACTACATTTACTAATTCTAAGTCCTCCTGAAAATTTAGTTTGATGTTATAACTGGATTTATTGGTATGATAAAAAAAAATGAGATAGTTTATATGACTTAAGATATCACCAACTGTAGGATGGGTTTTCAGTCAGTTATAGATAAAATAAGAATACTCTGCACTGAAGTTCACTAATCTGAGACTTGGTTGCTGGCAACTTGGATGGTTTCGGACAATGATTTGAATTTGGTTATTACTGCTTTCAAAGAAATGAACATTATGACAAAATTGACACTTGAGGGGAAAACCAAAACTTTCATTAAACTCAACAAAATCTCTCTCTCTCTCTCTCTCTCTCTCTCTGTGTTGGATTTTCCTAAAAGGTGTGTCTTAGGTATGATAAATCACATCTCTAGTTGAAGTACTTGTTCCATCCATTGCTCAAATAGATCAGTTCAAAAATTCGTATTTCATTGGAATACTTGATATCTTATACTATAATTTATTTTTATCAAGGATTATTATTTACTTATTGACTGTGTCAACAGATGATTATTTTTTAATGTAAATCATCTTCATGTCGCGCTGTCAGCATGAATATCCCTAACCCTCTCTTGCCCTATCGTCCATTGCTTCCGGCAGGTCCGCAGGGCTACATCCTGTGTTGGCACAGAGCTACTGTATGTAGGTTCGAGCTGGTCGTCCTACCTTTGCTCGTCCGTGTGAAGGGGTCCACAGGAGTACATCATTTATGAGCTCGTCCCTACTTCTCCAGCAGTGTCCTGCATGTCTGGTTCGTCTAATTTTGATAGTTTTTGTGATGGCTGGTAGGTGGCCGTACAACTGCTGCCTCCAGGACCTGTTCAATATTGCTCGCAGCATTCTCCATCTGTTTAGTTAGCATCCATGTAGTGCATCCATATAGCAGTATCGACACGACTGCAGCTTGGAAGAAACTGCGCTTCATTTTATCGGTCAGATCTGACTTCCATATGACCAATAGCCTATCGATAGCTGTCTCAGTTGATGAGACACTGCTTCTTGGGTAGGTGAACTTGTCAACTAGTTTCAGAGCTACCGTTTAGTGTGGAGATGTTGCCTGTTTGTTTAAAGCACATATATTTCGTCTTCTGTGCATTGATATAGAGGCTGATGCCTGCAGTGGCTCATTCTAGACTATGTAGCAGGGTTTCGGCTTGAGCGGGTGCATTTGCCAGGAGTGCTATATCATTGGCGTAGTCCGCATCGGTAATTGTTTTTGTGGGGTACCTTCTGCTTCTTTCTTGTGTTAGCTTGAAACCGTTTTCTTTGATTTTATCAATAGATATTCTAAGCACTTATAAATATTAGTATCAGACTGGAATACATGCAACTACATTTGTGTCCAAATTGTATTACATAGGACTACTTGATATATAAAAAATGATAAAAAAAATAAATTTAAACAAAAATCTGAAGAAACAGCTTGACAAAATATGTAATTATGAACACAAGTCTGTAATTTCTGGGCATAAAATAAGCCCTAATGGGTTGATATGGTATTAAAATCAATTAAAAAAAAAAAGTGTCTCTTAAAGGATTTCCTTGAAATGAAGACCCTCTTTTGAGCTGAAGAATGAATCGATTGAAACCTTAGCCATACGAAGGAGTGTAGCACTATATGGGTGGCCCGCTAAAGCAGACGATTCCTTTGTTTTGGCGCGAAACCAGACAAAGGATTCTTGGACCTGAAATCTCGCTGTATCCGGAAGTGGTAAGAGGACGCGAAAGAGAGTTGGCTGGGAAAAGGGCTGGCAGGCAGTTGGCGGCTGGACAGCAGAGAGTTGGCGTGGAACCACGGACAGGGGCAGTCAACACCGGACTCCGGAGACAGTAGCAGAGAAGAGAGGGTCCAGCCACAGCGAAGAAAATTGAGTCAAAAGATGTCGGCATTCCAGTGCTTGTGGAATTTTTGCTAGTAACCCATGCTAGCGCTAGTCCGCACATGTATGTAGTGTTGCATACCTCCTTCTGCTCTTGGTTAACCCCAAGCTTTGTTCGTGTTTGTTCGTCTGTTTTATTTTCTCCTGTCTCCCTCGATCGTATTCTTGTGTAGCGGTAAAGAAATGTGCGTTACCCCCTCAGCCACTAGTTGATCACTGGCTGGCTAAGAAGTGGAATGGTTAGAAGACTGATCTAAAATGTGGTGGGGGTGAGGGTGTAACGTTACAGGAGTTCAGTTGTCTGAACAGAATTTGAAAAAGTAATTTTATTGAGGGATTGGAAAAAAGAAAAAAGTTAACTAAAATCTAAATACTAAAGTTGGGTTTTAATAGGATAAGTAAGTTGGCAACCATAGTCGAAGGTAACCCAAAGGCTCCCTTTTCAATAGCTACTACACTGAGGTGTAGAGGAGGGCGCTACTCCTTTCCCTCGATTGCTCTACTTTACCCTTGATACATATCTTTTATTATTGAGTGTTAAGCAAGGAGTTATCAAGTACCATTTTTAGGGTCTTTGGTATAATGCGATCTGGGACTGAACCCAGGCCTCCCGGACCATTGGCGAACACTCTACCCCCTAGGCAAATGAGCCGGTTACTAGGATGATGATAATAATAATAAAAAAAAAAGGTTTCATATGTTTCTCATTTGGTATTTAATCTCTGAAAAGAAGTCAAGATTTCGAATATTGATTTTCTAGGATGGCCAGCCATCTATAGCGTTTGAGTAAAGTATCAAACCATTCTCCCTTCAGCTATTGATAGCGTGCTAGACTGGACTTTTTAACCTTGTAATGAAAGCGCTCTGTCTTGGAGAATTAAAAAAAAATGAGTTGAAGCCTGTTTAATTTCGCTCAAAATTGACTTTGTGTCGCATCTTGTTGGTGAGGAGGGGGGTAATTTGGAAATAATACAATCTTCTTCCTCTCATTTATCTTTGGATCTGTGCCATACAAAATTAACTTTCCAACCTTTACAAATCACATGAAATAATTGTAAATATATTATTATTATTATTATTATTATTATTATTATTCAAGGGAGGTAACTCTAAAAAAGTAATGACGGGTTACTTTTCTTGGCATTGTGCAAATTGATTAGACTGTTAGGTGATTCAATGAAAAGATTTTATTGCTCCTGTCTTCCGAGCAGAGAATGACTTCTTGCTTTGAAAATTAGTATTTTAATTCCTATCCTTTATCTGAGCTCGAACTCTGGTGCCGGTGGAAAATATTCAGTAATTTCAACTGCGAAGAAAGCAAGGTTATGTGGATATTGTCGTGGACTACATTATCCTATATTTCGGCCGGTTCGAAATGATTATCAAATTAATAAACTGTAATTTTTGATGACACAGCATGTATTTTAACCAATACTCACTTTCGCACCTTCCAGGTTTCTACGTAAAATTTCCATAGAATAATGTTTGAAATTATGCATGCTTTTTTTCTGACATATCATTGGTGGCAAGATCTGTCGAACTTATTTTAATTATAAGGAACCTTTAGCAGTCGAACAGTCACCCTAGTCAAATACCATTTCATTCGCGGTCAGTTTTTTTTCTACTACTGCTAAGACTAACCTAAAAACACATACATACATACACACACACATACACACACATGATTGACTTGAATGAGCAACAATTTAACCGCATTTTCTAAACCGGGGTTTCACCTTGTCGAGAACTGATATGGCTGATTCTGGCAATGTGATGTTGCAGTTTTTGACATTGGTTAACATGCTTGTCAATGGCAAAAGTATTGGGACACAATGGGAGATAAACCTACGGTAAAACTTTACCTGGCGATGGAGAAATCTTATTAGATGAGACACGATACTCCCAAAATATGACATTAGATTGACCAAAGGCATACTCTAATGGATTTATCATAATGCCATATTGTCTTAGACGTTTGAAAATCTGTCTAACATGGCACATGTGGTCCTGCATATTTTTGCTCACAATCAATATATCATCTACGTCTACACAGACAAACGGCAAATCGCATAGGACTTAGTCTATCAACCTTTCAAATGTCTGGGCGGCGTTATGTTGCCCAATGAGGAGCCGCAAGAATTTGTTCATCCCAAACGAGGTGGTAACGACTTTTTTGGGGATATGATCTGTCTCCACCTGTATCTGGCCGTAAACCCGAATAAGATGTAATTTTGTAAAATACTTGTTTTGAACATCTGCTTTTATATCTAGCATGTGTGGTATAGGGTACTTATCAAGTTTAGTGACCCAATTCAGTGCTCTATGATCTCTACATCCACACCATATGCCGAGGCTTTCAATAACTAGACGGAGAGGAGAAGACCACCCATTTGTGAAGGACGTATATCTTGTTTTTCCATTTATTGGAATTCTGCTTAAACGACTTTTAACTTTTCAATCGCTCAGCGTCTGGCTTTCTGTGGTCGATTTATATGATAAATAATGAAGTAGGACAAAACTTCCTTGGAAAGGAAGGATAGAGATTGATGGATATTCCTTTAAAAGATTAAGAAATGCATCGTCCTGATTTTCATGCGTTATGGAGGGCCAACTTGACTCTATTACATACCTTAATGTCTGAGTCTCTGGGTCTCTTAAGCGTCGTCCAGGTAAGTCACTAACAAGGCCTAATGTATGCTGGAAATCTGTACTCAAGATCGCGCCGTTCACATTAGCAATTATAAACATATGGGTATATGTCCTGCGTAGACCTAAGTTCAGCTCCATACGTTTTTGTCCGTATGTGTATATTCGGGCACCATTCACGGTTCGCAACGGTTTAGATTTCCAGTCAGTTGCTCTCACTGGTAGAAGAGACATGTGTGTCCCACTACTCACTAAAAAGAATGTTCTGGTAGTTTTATCAATAACATAAAGAAAGCAGCCACAGTTAGAAGCACCGACAGCTAATGCCGCTTTCTCCCGTCAGTCTTTTTTCTGCACTGGTCGGGTGGAATGCAAGAATTTGCTTTTTCTCCAAATCTCTTAGATTTCCAACATTTCTTCGCTGTCTCCTTAAAGCTTGTCAAGGAATGAAGTAGCTGGATTGTCAGAGGCGGAATTAATTCGTCTAATTCATTTTCAACTGGGAAGCCCCTGGGTCTCGAAGTACAGACCCAAAGGTCCATGAATTAGACGGTAGATCAGGAATTAAATATTCAGCCATGATGCGTGGTCTTGTTTGCTGTAGGAGAGATGTATGAAGGTCTCCAGAAAAGGTTGTCCAGGAATGAAGTAGCTAAATTGTCAGGGGCGGAATTAAGTCATCTAATTCATATTCAACAGTGGAACCCTGGGTCTAGAAGTGTAGACCCAAAGATCCATGAATTAGACGGCTCTATCCTCATGGTGGTGAGTTGCTGTTGATAAAGGAGCGGACAGAAATACGTCCGTCCTATTTGAAGATTGCTGAGTAAGAGAAAGAGGTAGTTTGGCGGGCTTTCACCGAATTCGATATGCCTGGGAAAGTCGTCCGGGCCGAATGGGATTCGTCATCCTCATTGGGTGAAATTATATGACAAGACCAACGGTCAAAATAATTTACGCACCAAACATACGAAGTTCTTTCTGCTATAATTGTGAACGACCTTTTTTTTTAAACGGATAATAGATTTCTATGTAACAGAGCTTGTTAAAAGTAGTGGCAAAAAAAATTGTTAGACTAATTTGTCCCAACATAACTGTCACAATTGCATGGGAAGATAGCTGTAATAAATTCAACACAACACTCCTGTCAGATTTTAGTGCTGCAGAGAGAATTCTATCACCATTTTGTAGACGAATAACAATGGCGGAATCGGTACTTCCATTTTCCTTACACAATGTTAGAACTGGTACTTCCGGTTTGTTAAAACTCAAGAATCAAATTACAACAATATCCTAATTGAAGGACCTGTAAAGTTAATTGCTTGTGTTGCGTTCTAAACAAATGGAAACAAATTCTGGGGGTGATCCTCTCGTGGTATGTAAGAAACAGATACCAATTGTAGATAACTTTTATTATTTTTGAGAGCGAGACTCAGAGTAGAGGTCATGGGTAGTTCGACCAATTGTCAGGACGAGAGCTATTAGCCCATAATTCTAGTCCCGGGTAGAATGTATCTTCATCTTGTGTCTTTGATCCTGTTTTTCTCAAAGGTGGTACGCATATCTCTGGTCGATCTCTCTCGGTCTGAACGCATTTTCACGCATGCGTACAATATATCTATGACACTCAGCTTCCGGGTGTTGGATATCCTGTCCACCCTTCTGATACTCTTCTGCAAGTATTTTTGATAGCGTTCTATTACTTTGCACCAAACGACAAGAGGGTAATTTCCAAGTCATTATGCTATGGTACATCGAAAACCCCTTTTGGTCAGCAAAGACGGTGCACTGTAGGAAAAGAAATTCTTACATTTTAGGTGATATATTTTGTTAGAAAGAGGTTTATTTGTGGTCGTTTTTTTTTTTTTTAGATTCATGCCTATTTTATCACACGCTTTCCATGTAAACGTATTTATTTTATTTTATTAAGCCTCGAGACCTTTTACGGTTTTTTCTTTTTTACCTTTTCCTCATTCCGACATTTTCATGTGAGTCGAATTGAAAAAATCCTTATCTCATTATCAAATACCAAACGAAAGGCATCAAAAGTCCCAATTGTTTTTTTTCTTTTTCTTTTTCTATTTCTTTCTTTTGTATGTGCGTGTGTGTGAAGATATTAAAACGCTTCACCTATCTCATTCAGAAACCCCTACATTCAAGTTATGAGTGAAGAAGCGCAAATAATTAAATACATTATTTCTTTTCTCACCTGAAAACATGTTAAATATAATTAAAGTGTTAACATTTTCTTCGTGGTTAATGTTATACTCAGGACCTCTTTTTTGAGGGGGTCTTAATCTTTTGAAGGGAATACAATCGACATATTCTAGACCCCGGCTAAAAGGGTGAACGGCTTTTCATAAATGCGTTAAAAAAAGAAAAAAGAGAAAAAAAAAAAAAGGACAAAAGAAAAAAGATAAAGAAAAAAGAGTTACGAATCCAATTAACCTGCTCTCTCTCACATCCAAATAAGAGAATATTGGGATTTAGAAAAATGATCTTCATTTACTACAGACATTTACCCCAAAGTTGACATATTTTTATGACTCATTTCACTTCTTGAGAGTTTTTCACGAGAATCTGAGTGACAAAAAAGTCTCCAAAAGTCTCCACGTCTCTTCTGAGTATTTTGGACGGTTTTAACACTGCTGTGGTCTGGATGGTTTCAATCCTTCCTCTAATCTCCAATTCCTCCGCCCTTCCTTTCTAACTTTTTACAATTGATGTTTCACATTTTTTGCTCTCAGGCAAGGTTCAAGTATTTGTTAATCATTTCGCTTTCTTTTATTTTTCACTCTGTGGTCTGCAAAGGTAAAATTACGAAGATCATTAAATAAGTTTCCAGATTTTTTTCGTATGGGCACTTTTATTGACAGTACACACATGAAACTCGAGTCCCCTCCCAAGTAATCTCCTCCGGCTGCAATGCACTTGTTGTACCGTCTCAAAAACTTCTGGAAGGCCCCATGGAAGTCCTCTTGTGTGAGCGTGTCAATGACCTTCGTCACAGCCTCTTTCATCTCCTCAATTGTCTCATAATGACAACCTCTGAGCTTAGGGAATAACCAAAAGTCACAGGGAGCAAGGTCTGGACTATAGGGACGGTGAGGAACTGTGTTGATGCCCATCTTGGTCAAATAGTCTGTGACAAGGATGGAGTTGTGGACTGGTGCATTGTCGTAGTGGAAATGCCACTGACCCGATTTTAAGAGTGCTGGCCTCTTCCGACCGAATCTCTTCCTGAACTCCCTTAAAACCTCAACATAGTAACCCTAACCCTAACCCTTTGGCCAATCAACTCTAGTGTATTGACTTCCTTACTCCTCCCACACTTCTCCTCACTCACAGACTCCCTGCCTTTCTTGAATCATTTATGCCACTCAAAAGCTGATGCTCGATTCATGCAAGATGGTCCAAAAGTAGTCTGAAGTATTCCATACGTTTCTGTGAAATTTTTTTCCAAGTTTAAAACAGAATTTTATTGCATATCGTTCTTCCTCACGTCCAGATTGCATTTTTGAAATTCACCAGCTGTGACAATCAGGCTTTAGTAGGGTGTATTCCAATTGCTGCTGTAGCTGTTCATTTGAAGCGGAAATCATAAAAATTGGTCAGTCATCTCACAAGATGTATAGCAATAAGATACTGAATTTTCAAGAGTCTACGACAATTTTAAATGCCTGTACAAAAAAAAAGTCTGGAAACTTATTGAATACACCACGTAACTCGATGGCAAGTTTTTTTTTCTTATTAATTAACATTAGGTCTGTTTCTTCTTCTTCTTCTTCTTCTTCTTCTTCTTCTTCTTCTTCTTCTTATTATTATTATTATTATTATTATTATTATTATTTGATTTTGTTTCTTCTAAGTGAGACCCAGCTGATCACTTAAAAGTAATGACAGTTTACGTATGACATGTCATCATCATCATCATCGTCAAATCGTGCCGACAGAACAGAGTTTCTAGACACTCTCTCTCTCTCTTTTCTTTCTCTCTCTCTCTCTTTGTTCTTTCTCTCTCTCTTTCTTCATTTGTCCTGATTGTCCATCGCTCCAAGCAGGTCCTCAAGATTGCACCCAGTGTTCACACAGAACTGATGTACGTAAGTCCCTGCTGGTCGGCCAATTCTGGTGTGTCCATAAGAGAACATCGCTAATGAGTTTTTCTTTACTTCACCAGCAGGTGCCCCACATGTCTTGTTCGTCTTACTTGTATGGTTTGTGATATGGGAGGTAAGAGGCCATACAGCTGCTGTTCTGTGGAGTGTTGCTTTCAGGATTTGTTCAAAACAGCGCGTAACATCTTTGTATAATTTTCATCTGGCTTTTTGCAGTCAAATAAGAATGAAACAACTAAACGCGTCTCTTATATTATAGGATACAAATTTCTTCTAGTCTTAAAATAAGCAATAAAAACATACTTAAGAACATTCTAGAAATTTAGGATCAAACCCGCATTAGCATTTAAATTACATTTTTATATTTTTCAACCAATCAGCTAAAAACATGGAATAGAACATTCTAGAAAATTAGGATCGGAAGGGAACTAACAGAAAACATTTAGGCTCGAAAATAAAATAGTAAAATACAAATCTGATTGGTCAATAAATGTCTACGCGCCAAGATTTTAGGGCGATTCTTTGATCCACCTGTAGGATATAAATAACACAGAGTTAGGAAGCCAGACAAAAGACACAAGCTTACACACAAACGAAGACACAGACGAACACAAGCCACTAAGCCAGTAGCCGATACTATGTCCAACCAATTCCTTTCCTTCCTCAACTAAAGTTCATGACCTCTTTTTAAATGGCCGAGAATTATATTCAAAAGGAAAACCCGACAAACTTTCTTTCATCCACGAGACACGATGTCGCCACAATCATAAAACCCGCTATAAACTTAATGTAAGTAAGAACGACTTATTTACGGACTCTGATAACATGACCATACACACATCTTTAAACAAATTTATTTTCCTTTTGTCAAACTTTATTTTCCAAAAGGCCATTTACACATCATGTATTTTGTTTTTCATATTCTGTTATATGCATATTAAATTGTTTGTTATTTAATGTTCGTTGTGTTCTATTCCGTTTCTTTTGCGCGATTGTAATGTTTTGTGTTGTATTTGTGGTGGGAATAATTTAGAGAGCAATCTACTGAAATAACCAAATTACATCCCCCCCGCCCACAATATAAAGATCCATGCAATGATTCCAATTTCATTTGTTTATAATGACAAACATTTCTTTAAGATGTGCTTAGTCGAACGGTGATCAGTTTTCGGCACTTCGCATATATATTACGATGTCCAAATATACTATCGATGAATTTATCGGATTTCTTTTCGGTAGTCCCCGTGATACAACGGCTACTCGTATTGTTTTTTTTTTGTTGCTTTTTTATCCTAGTTGCTACATTCATATCTATGAATTGATGTGTGTGTGTGTGTGTGTGTGTGTGTGTGTGTGTGTGAGAGAGAGAGAGAGAGAGAGTGAAATTCTAAGTAAAATGAGAAACTGTTTAAAACTAATAAAGAGAAAACATTAAGTTGGGTTTATATCACATGAAAATGGCCGTTAATGAAAAGGAAAATAAAATTTGATATTTTCAAATTTCAAGTCATATCAAATCCAAATTATTTTCATTTACCTCAGTTTTGTTAAATTGGTTCATGAGGCTTGTTTTTTTTTTATTGGAGTATTTCTCATTAAATGGCCGATTATGGGGTAAGGGAAATAAAAATGTAATAAAAAATAAGTAATAAAATAAAAGTAATATTCTATCTTTTTATATAAATCTGTACCATTTGATTCTGTAACTCTTTCCCGAATGGGTTTGTCCTGAAAACACCCCCCCACACACACACAGTACTTGAAACCATATAATTGTGCGTAAATAAATATTACTTAGGAATATTTCAAACCATACAGCTGTGTGCAAATTGTTTGTATTTGATAGGAATACTTGAAATCTCATAACAGTGTAAAGATCTTAGAAGGAACGACTAAAATGATAAAAATCTAAACGAACAACAAATGCGATTCCCTAACCCCTTGACATTAAATAACCCCAGACGAGTTGATATACAGTTAAAATCGTTCACTTGATAAAAAAGGATGGGAGATAGTAAAAGACATAAAAAAGAAATAAAATGATTTTGATAAATAACGATAAAATTTAAACGATACAGTATATATTAAATTAAATTGAATTAAATTTAAAAAATGGTACGCTTCCCCACCCCACGTACAGATTTATTTTGAAAAAAAATTTAATTTTTGAAGAAGCTAAATATGTAAAGTTAATTTGATTTTCCGTATTGTCCTCCTTTTCTTATATATATATATATATATATATATATATATAGTGTGTGTGTGTGTATCCACATATACAAATTGGAATGTGCATTCATCTACAAATACACATGCTGGCGCGTGCACACACACACACACACACACTTCTGTTATTAAAATGACACTTTTTAGTTGGTCTAGTTGATTTGGACTGTTTTCGCCGTAGTCATTATCATCTTTATAGAGAGAATAAGCCATGAATAAATAAATAAATAAATAAAGACCAAGACATATTGGTCGTTATCAAAAACTGAGAAAAAAAAAATTAACACAAAAACGAAACAAAAACCAAAACCAAAATTATAAACTAGTCAAACAGGTTCCCCCCACCACCTACACACTTTCTTACTTTTCTTTTAAAATTCTTTTTGTTTTGTTCACTTTCTACCCAGGTGTTTTTTTTTTCATTCCCACTTTACTTGAATGACCAACCAAAATAGCTGAGTCAACACACACACACACACACACACACACACACACACACACACACACACACACACACATATATATATATATATATAACATTTTTATTTTGTTTTAGATTGCAATTTTATTTCCATGACAACGGCCATTGGGCTGGAAACACCTCAAAAGGAACGTTTCGCCTCTTGGGTAGTCACAATGGTCGATAAAAAAAAGGAAAGAAAGAAAAATAAAAAACAGGAAAAGAAGAAAACCTTTACCTACGAAGCAGAAATATATACACCTACCACTCTATCTATCTATCTATCTATCTATCTATCTACATATTTATATGTAGATATGCTTATTTCGTTCGGTCGTGATTAGGTGTCCCAAACTTGTATCCTTGTGTCAGACTAAGCTAAGCTTATATGATTGAGTGATCGATTTTAACGTCACGTCAACCTGTCAAGGAATATTATGTACCTTGAGGTTAGAGAATCGCATTCATTATATATCTATATTTACATTTTTGTAGTGCTGTTTCTTAAGAGGTTTTTGCACACAATTATATGATATCAAGTATTCCTTTCTAATACAAATCATTTGCACATCGTTGTATGGTTTCAAGTGTTTCAATCTAATATAAATAATTTTATGGTTTCAAGTAATTATTTCTATTTGATAAGAGTCATTTATTTGGACACAGTTATATGGTTTCAAGTAACTAATAATAACAATCCTTAGTAAACAGCTATAGTTCAAAGAAACTATTACTTCAAGTAACTATTGTTAATGCAAATTATTTGCACACGGTTATATGGTATCAAGTATTCCTATCAAATACAAACAATTTGCACACGGTTATATGGTATCAAGTATTCGTATCGAATAATTTTCAAACAGATCTATTTGATCCAAACATGGAAGCCTGACAGGTACAATCACTTCAAATCAGAGTGCTCCTAGGTGAAAGAGTACTACACACTCCCAAGATCTCCAGAAGTGGAGTCTCACCATTATTTCCTGTTTAGTGTCATATCCGGGACACCGACATTTTTTTAGTTGTGGTCGGGGTCTTATCCCTTTGTAGGGAATACAGTTAGTGTATTCTAAGCTCTAACGACAAGGCTATAAGCTCAGCTTAGTAACTATCAATATAAAATAATTACTCCTGCAGTGAGGTTGATTTTTCCGTGTACCCCAAATTGAAGGCCTTGTGTCAAATTAGGCTATGGTTGGGAAATAATTTACGGCACTTCATCGTAGAATGATATTTTGTAAGTTAGTCTTTCAGACCATCAGTATTGCGTAGTGAGTTCGATCCTTTCACGGGGCTCTATGCTTGTGGCGTTGAGACAGATTTAGTTAATTTTGTTAAATGACCATAAAACTCTTTTTGTCCACCTTTCCGATGTACTTTGTGGCTGAAATAAAGTGAAATCGGATATTAACGACAGAAAAAAAAAAAAAAATCAAATCAATAAAAAGCAGACTCTTTTCAGTTGGAATATTGGCGCCACACATTCTTCTGATTTGTATTTTCTCCATTTTGGCATTGTGCCATACAAAGTTAAACTCTGTAAATATTAAACATGCCTCCAACACTAATTTTAAGGCATTTGGCGTAACACAATCTTCCTTTTCTATTTCCTTTGATTTTGCCTTGTGCAATACAAGGCTAAATATGAAGCGTGCCTGTGATTAAAAAGATTTTCTCATTGATTCCAGGTAAAAGTCTGTATTTCGAATATTTTTTTTTAGATAAGCTAGATTTCCCCACCCATCAACCATTCTAAATTTCCACTTTTACTTTATCAAGTTAATGTAAGTGAATATATATATATATATATATATATATATATATATATATAGGACTAAAGGTTTGAATCAGACAGTGGAATTTGCCTCACAGATCGGTGTTCAAGCTGCTTAACGAAAGAAGTATACATGCTAAACTTAAAATGTTTGAAGAAAAACATAAACGAACGTTTTTTTAATTATTGCATAGATTTTCAATGTAAAGACAACATGTACATTAAATTAAAAAGGAATGCAAATGAGGTAAGAACTTGTAAAAAAAAAATATAATGATTATACTTCATCTCAGAATTTGAGTTGTTTGCGAATTGGCTTACGAAGCATAATCGGTAAGGCGTCATCCATGTCAGATGGGCTCTAAAGAATGCTTACAATGTGAAAATGACTTGAGTGTAAAGAGAAGCAACAATTATCTTTTAATGGTATGTCAATACATCTAGGGTTATTTTACGTATAGAGGTTAAGGAATCGCGTTCATTGTACATTCATATTTACAATTTTGTGATGTTTTTAAAGGTTTTTTTTTCCACATCAAATATTCCAAATAGAAATAATTATATGATTTCAAGTAATTATTTCTATTTAATAATAGTCATTTGTTTGCACAATGATATGATTTCAAGTAACTAACAATAATCCTTTGTAAACAATTATAACTTCAAGTAATTATTTTTAATTCAAATAACTTACAAATATATTGTATCAAGTATTTGTATTTAATACTAATAATTTGTTCACGCAATCAAGAGTTCCGATCTGATAATTTTCAAACAGATCAATTTGAACCCTAGATGGGAGCCTAACAGATGCTGCCACTCCAGGACAGAGTGGACGTAGGTGCAATGGTAATGAAGGTCCATTCTGCACCCCCTAATCTCTAGAACAAGAGCCTCACCATCAGATGTAACTTCGTGTCCTCCTTTTTTTGGTGGGAGGGCTCTACTATTTTGCAAGGGATACAATGTCTCTTGAATTTCAATGACAGGGTACACAACAATCGTGAGGCACCCTGTGAGAATTGAACTCACTAGACTGGCGAATTTGGGTTGTGAGATGAACATTTTGGTGGACGCCTATTTCCGATTGCTTATCTTTCACCGAGTATTTTTGTTGTACTTTACGAAACGAGCACAAATGTTTCATTATGTCTGAATTCTAAAATGACGATGTGAATTATCAGATTTTTATTTGGATTCGGTTTGCCTTCTCATATTTAACAATTTTAGTTTCAATTGACGCGTTATTAATAAAAGTTGCCTCTTGGCATTTTTTTTATATAACTTTGCCTATTTTTTTTAAAGATATTAATTACATTATGAATTCTCTTGCCATATTGCCGCATATTAAATGGCAAATAGCCACAACTTGGCCACCCTGGTACATTTGAGCTAGACCGAATTCCACCCGAGGTACTCGACTTTCGGTTGATCCGAGACTAACACTGAAGAGTACACTCCAAAAGATTTGAATTTTATCTTGCTCCCCACCCACATTTAATTTGTGTTGGACGCCTACTGTAGACCAGTTTAGATTGCTTAGTAAGTCTCTCTGATCATTTCCTGGTGTATGTATTTACCCAACCCCTCCTCAAGAAGCAGGATGTGACACCAGGTCAATTTTTAGCAGAGTACAGCTGGTTTGAACTTAATGTTTTTCTTCTTCTAGGCTGGTTGTAAAATCAACGTTTAAGAATTCAATTTGTCTTCGAGAGATCCATGCTTTTCTGAAGCGTGAGGTGAAACGCAATCAGCTTTGACCAGGATTTGAACCTGGATCACCTTTATCGACCGTTATGCTTAGCACTCCAGAAGTGAATTCGATCCTCACAGGATTCGTCGTGATTGTGATTATGTACCAGATTATTAGTCTTACGGAATCTATTATAATGTGTCACATTATAAGAAAAAAAAAGGGGGGGGGGGCTGAGCCTGATTTGTAAGGTGCTATCCAAATGTAGTACGGGGATTTGCCATTACCCTTTATGAGCAAGTAGATATCAACAGATTATGAACTACTTCGAAGAAAACAGCAACTTGGTTAAGATAGATTTTTTTTATGGTCCAATTCCCTGAATTTTGACCATTACAACAAAAAGTGATGTTTAGTAATACTAGCATAGTAAGTTCGATTTAAACTAGAAACTCTAATGTTGTGGATTTGTACCAAAATAAGCTGGTTAAGACTCTTCTGTAGAGTGACAGTTTGAAAAAGCCGTCTCATAGCCCATTATTTAATTGATCGATGGATTTTAACTGTATGTCAAACCGTCTAGGGTTATTTTATGCTTGGAGATAAAACAAATGCGTTAAATGGACGTTTATATTCACATTTTTCTGTCGTTGTTTCTTAAGAATTTTTTTGAAACAGATGTATTTCACCCATAGATAGGACGTCAACAAGTATTACCACTCCGGAACTGAGTGGACCTGGGAGTAATGTAAATGCATGCGTACTCTCCTTGCCATCAGAGACAGTTTAGTGTCATATTCAGGTAATCCCTTTTTTGAGGAGAGGGTGATACAGTCATCATGTTTTTATTGATTGGAAGACCTATTGTCAAGATTTCTATAACAAGTTTTATGCCAGAACAAACTTCATTAATATCTACACCAACAACCGTGGCGTAGTGGCTAACGTGCTCGACTCCGACAGCAAAGTAAATGAGTGCAAACTCCAGTCGCAGTATTACGTTCTCTTTCGAACAAATACCTTTGGGAAAGGTGTAACATCTCCCTTTATTTTTTTTTCTAAAAGGATGGCTTTAGTATTAAATAACCTACGAAGGTTGATATGCCATTAAACAAAGAAATCAACCAAACCAACAAATTCCAAACACAGCAATAAATTGGTTTACGCATACAAATGATAAAGGAATTTCCCATCAACATACACATGCAACCACACAAATATCATCAACATATACATGCAAAGCACACAAATATCATAAACATATACATGCAAAGCACACAAATATCATAAACATATACATGCAAAGCACACAAATATCATAAACATATACATGCAAAGCACACCAATATCATCAACATATACATGCAAAACACACAAATATCATCAACATATACATGCAACCACACAAATATCATCAACATATACATGCAAAACACACAAATATCAAAAACATATACATGCAACCACACAAATATCATAAACATATACATGCAAAGCACACAAATATCAAAAACATATACATGCAACCACACAAATATCATCAACATATACATGCAACCACACAAATATCATAAACATATACATGCAAAACACACAAATATCATCAACATATACATGCAACCACACAAATATCATCAACATATACATGCAAAGCACACCAATATCATAAACATATACATGCAACCACACAAATATCATCAACATATACATGCAAAACACACAAATATCAAAAACATATACATGCAACCACACAAATATCATAAACATATACATGCAAAGCACACCAATATCATAAACATATACATGCAACCACACAAATATCATAAACATATACATGCAACCACACAAATATCATAAACATATACATGCAAAACACACAAATATCATCAACATATACATGCAACCACACAAATATCATCAACATATACATGCAAAGCCAACAAATATCATAAACATATACATGCAACCACACAAATATCATAAACATATATATGCAAAGCACACAAATATCATAAACATATACATGTAACCACACAAATAACATCAACATATACATGCAAAGCACACAAATATCATAAAAATTTACATGCAAAGCACACAAATATCATCAACATATACATGCAAAGCACACAAATATCATAAACATATACATGCAACCACACAAATATCATAAACATATACATGCAAGCACACAAATATCATCAACATATACATGCAACCACACAAATATCATCAACATATACATGCAAGCACAAAAATATCATAAACATATACATGCAAGCACACAAATATCATCAACATATACATGCAAAGCACACAAATATCATCACCAAACACATGCAAAGCACACAAATATCATAAACATATACATACAACCACACAAATATCATCAACATATACATGCAAAGCACACGAAAATCATCAACATATACATGCAAAGCACACAAATATCATAAACATATACATGCAAGCACAGAAATATCATAAACATATACATGCAACCACACAAATATCATCAACATATACGTGCAAGCACACAAATAACATAAACATATACATACAGCCACTCAAATATCATCAACATATACATGCAACCGCACAAATATCATCAACATACACATGCAAGGACACAAATATCATCAATATACATGCAAACACACAAATATCATAGACATATACATGCAAGCACACAAATATCATCAACATATACATGCAACCACACAAATATCATCAACATATACATGCAACCACACAAATATCATCAACATATACATGCAAGCACACAAATATCATCAACATATACAAGCAAGCACACAAATATCATAAACATATACATGCAACCACACAAATATCATCAACATATACATGCAAGCACACATATATCATAAACATATACATGCAAAGCACACAAGTATCATAAACATATACATGCAAAACACACAAATATCATCAACATATACATGCAAGCACACAAACATCATCAACATATACATGCAATGCACACAAATATCATCAACATACACATGCAAGCACAGAAATATCATCAACATATACAGGCAAAGCACACAAATATAATAAACATATACATGCAAAGCACACAAATATCATAAACGTATACATGCATGCACACAACTATCATCAACATATACATGCAAAGCACACAAATATTATCAACATATACATGCAAAGCACACAATTATCATAAACATATACATGCAAAGCACACAAATATCATAAACATATACATGCAAGCACACAAATATCATAAAGATATACATGCAAAGCACAGAAATATCATAAACGTATACATGCACGCACACAAATATCATCAACATATACATGCAAAGCACACAAATATCATCAACATATACATGCAAAGCACACAAATATCATCAACATACACATGCAAAACACACAAATATCATAAACATATACATGCAACCACACAAATATCATCAACATATACATGCAAGCAGAGAAATATCATAAACATATACATGCAAAGCACACAAATATCATAAATATATACATGCAAAGAACACAAATATCATCAACATATACATGCAACCACACAAATATCATCAACATATACATGCAAGCAGAGAAATATCATAAACATATACATGCAAAGCCAACAAATATCATAAACATATACATGCAACCACACAAATATCATAAACATATACATGCAAAGCACACCAATATCATCAACATATACATGCAACCACACAAATATCATCAACATATACGTGCAACCACACAAATATCATCAACATATACATGCAAGCACACAAATATCATAAACATATAACATGCAAGCACACATATATCATAAACATATACATGCAGCCACACAAATATCATAAACATATACATGCAAAGCACACCAATATCATAAACATATACATGCAACCACACAAATATCATAAACATATACATGCAACCACACAAATATCATCAACATATACATGCAAAGCACACCAATATCATAAACATATACATGCAACCACACAAATATCATCAACATATACATGCAAAGCACACCAATATCATAAACATATACATGAAACCACACAAATATCATCAACATATACATGCAACCACACAAATATCATAAACATATACATGCAAAGAACACAAATAACATAAACATATACATGCAACCACACAAATATCATCAACATATACATGCAAGCACACAAATATCATAAAGATATACATGCAAAGCACAGAAATATCATAAACATATACATGCAAAGCACACAAATATCATAAACATATACATGCAAAGCACACAGATATCATCAACATATACATGCAAAGCACACAAATATCATAAATATATACATGCAAAGAACACAAATATCATTAACATATACATGCAACCACACAAATATCATCAACATATACGTGCAACCACACAAATATCATCAACATATACATGCAAGCACACAAATATCATAAACATATACATGCAAGCACACAAATATCATAAACATATAACATGCAAGCACACATATATCATAAACATATACATGCAGCCACACAAATATCATAAACATATACATGCAAAGCACACCAATATCATAAACATATACATGCAACCACACAAATATCATAAACATATACATGCAACCACACAAATATCATCAACATATACATGCAAAGCACACAAATATCATAAACATATACATGCAAAGCACACCAATATCATAAACATATACATGAAACCACACAAATATCATCAACATATACATGCAACCACACAAATATCATAAACATATACATGCAAAGAACACAAATAACATAAACATATACATGCAACCACACAAATATCATCAACATATACATGCAAGCACAGAAATATCATAAACATATACATGCAAAGCACACAAATATCATAAACATATACATGCAAAGCACACAAATATCATCAACGTATACATGCAAAGCACACAAATATCATCAACATATACATGCAAGCACACAAATATCATAAAGATATACATGCAAAGCACAGAAATATCATAAACATATACATGCAAAGCACACAAATATCATCAACATATACATGCGACCACCCAAATATCATAAACATATACATGCAAAGCCCACAAATATCATCAACATATACATGCAACCACACAAATATCATAAACATATACATGCAAAGCACACCAATATCATAAACATATACATGCGACCACACAAATATCATCAACATATACGTGCAAGCACACAAATATCATCAACATATACATGCAAAGCACACAAATATCATAAACATATACATGCAAGCACACAAATATCTTAAACATATAACATGCAAGCACACAAATATCATAAACATATACATGCAGCCACACAAATATCATCAACATATACATGCAAAGCACACAAATATCATAAACATATACATGCAAAGCACACCAATAGCATAAACATATACATGCAACCACACAAATATCATCAACATATACATGCAACCTCACAAATATCATAAACATATACATGCAAAGAACACAAATATCATAAACAGATACATGCAAGCACACAAATATCATAAACATATACATGCAACCACACAAATATCATAAACATATACATGCAAAGCACACAAATATCATCAACATATACATGCAAAGCAGACAAATATCATAAACATATACATGCAACCACACAAATATCATCAACATATACATGCAAAACACACAAATATCATAAAGATATACATGCAAAGCATACAAATATCATCAACATATACATGCAAAGCACACAAATATCATAAATATATACATGCAAAGAACACAAATATCAACAACATATACATGCATCCACACAAATATCATCAACATATACATGCAAGCAGAGAAATATCATAAACATATACATGCAAAGCCAACAAATATCATCAACATATACATGCAACCACACAAATATCATCAACATATACATGCAACCACACAAATATCATCAACATATACATGCAAGCACACAAATATCATAAACATATACATGCAAGCACACAAATATCATAAACATATAACATGCAAGCACACAAATATTATAAACATATACATGCAGCCACAAAAATATCATAAACATATACATGCAAAGCACACAAATATCATAAATATATACATGCAACCATACAAATATCATAAACATATACATGCAACCACACAAATATCATAAACATATACATGCAAAGAACACAAATATCATAAACATATACATGCAACCACACAAATATCATCAACATATACATGCAAGCACAGAAATATCATAAACATATACATGCAAAGCACACAAATATCATCAACATATACATGCAACCACACAAATATCATCAACATATACATGCAAGCACACAAATATCATAAAGATATACATGCAAAGCACACAAATATCATAAACATATACATGCAAAGCACACAGATATCATAAACATATACATGCAAAGCACACAAATATCATAAAGATATACATGCAAAGCACACAAATATCATAAACATATACATGCAAAGCACACAAATATCATAAACATATACATGCAAAGCACACAAATATCATCAACATATACATGCAAGCACACAAATATCATAAAGATATACATGCAAAGCACAGAAATATCATAAACATATACATGCAAAGCACACAAATATCATAAACATATACATGCAAAGCACACAGATATCATCAACATATACATGCAAAGCACACAAATATCATAAATATATACATGCAAAGAACACAAATATCATTAACATATACATGCAACCACACAAATATCATCAACATATACGTGCAACCACACAAATATCATCAACATATACATGCAAGCACACAAATATCATAAACATATACATGCAAGCACACAAATATCATAAACATATAACATGCAAGCACACATATATCATAAACATATACATGCAGCCACACAAATATCATAAACATATACATGCAAAGCACACCAATATCATAAACATATACATGCAACCACACAAATATCATAAACATATACATGCAACCACACAAATATCATCAACATATACATGCAAAGCACACAAATATCATAAACATATACATGCAAAGCACACCAATATCATAAACATATACATGAAACCACACAAATATCATCAACATATACATGCAACCACACAAATATCATAAACATATACATGCAAAGAACACAAATAACATAAACATATACATGCAACCACACAAATATCATCAACATATACATGCAAGCACAGAAATATCATAAACATATACATGCAAAGCACACAAATATCATAAACATATACATGCAAAGCACACAAATATCATCAACGTATACATGCAAAGCACACAAATATCATCAACATATACATGCAAGCACACAAATATCATAAAGATATACATGCAAAGCACAGAAATATCATAAACATATACATGCAAAGCACACAAATATCATCAACATATACATGCGACCACCCAAATATCATAAACATATACATGCAAAGCCCACAAATATCATCAACATATACATGCAACCACACAAATATCATAAACATATACATGCAAAGCACACCAATATCATAAACATATACATGCGACCACACAAATATCATCAACATATACGTGCAAGCACACAAATATCATCAACATATACATGCAAAGCACACAAATATCATAAACATATACATGCAAGCACACAAATATCTTAAACATATAACATGCAAGCACACAAATATCATAAACATATACATGCAGCCACACAAATATCATCAACATATACATGCAAAGCACACAAATATCATAAACATATACATGCAAAGCACACCAATAGCATAAACATATACATGCAACCACACAAATATCATCAACATATACATGCAACCTCACAAATATCATAAACATATACATGCAAAGAACACAAATATCATAAACAGATACATGCAAGCACACAAATATCATAAACATATACATGCAACCACACAAATATCATAAACATATACATGCAAAGCACACAAATATCATCAACATATACATGCAAAGCACACAAATATCATAAACATATACATGCAACCACACAAATATCATCAACATATACATGCAAAACACACAAATATCATAAAGATATACATGCAAAGCATACAAATATCATCAACATATACATGCAAAGCACACAAATATCATAAATATATACATGCAAAGAACACAAATATCAACAACATATACATGCATCCACACAAATATCATCAACATATACATGCAAGCAGAGAAATATCATAAACATATACATGCAAAGCCAACAAATATCATCAACATATACATGCAACCACACAAATATCATCAACATATACATGCAACCACACAAATATCATCAACATATACATGCAAGCACACAAATATCATAAACATATACATGCAAGCACACAAATATCATAAACATATAACATGCAAGCACACAAATATTATAAACATATACATGCAGCCACAAAAATATCATAAACATATACATGCAAAGCACACAAATATCATAAATATATACATGCAACCATACAAATATCATAAACATATACATGCAACCACACAAATATCATAAACATATACATGCAAAGAACACAAATATCATAAACATATACATGCAACCACACAAATATCATCAACATATACATGCAAGCACAGAAATATCATAAACATATACATGCAAAGCACACAAATATCATCAACATATACATGCAACCACACAAATATCATCAACATATACATGCAAGCACACAAATATCATAAAGATATACATGCAAAGCACACAAATATCATAAACATATACATGCAAAGCACACAGATATCATAAACATATACATGCAAAGCACACAAATATCATAAAGATATACATGCAAAGCACACAAATATCATAAACATATACATGCAAAGCACACAAATATCATAAATATATAAATGCAAAGAACACAAATATCATCAACATATACATGCAAGCACAGAAATATCATAAACATATACATGCAAAGCCCACAAATATCATAAACATATACATGCAACCACACAAATATCATCAACATATACATGCAAAGCACACCAATATCATAAACATATACATGCAAGCACACAAATATCATAAACATATAACATGCAAGCACACAAATATCATCAACATATACATGCAAAGCACACAAATATCATCAACATATACATGCAACTACACAAATATCATAAACATATACATGCAAAGCACACAAATATCATCAACATATACATGCAAAGCACACAAATATCATCAACGTATACATGCAAAGCACACAAATATCATCAACATATACATGCAAGCACACAAATATTATAAACATATACATGCAGCCACAAAAATATCATAAACATATACATGCAAAGCACACAAATATCATAAATATATACATGCAACCATACAAATATCATAAACATATACATGCAACCACACAAATATCATAAACATATACATGCAAAGCACACCAATATCATAAAAATATACATGCAACCACACAAATATCATAAACATATACATGCAAAGCACACCAATATCATAAACATATACATGAAACCACAAAAATATCATCAACATATACATGCAACCACACAAATATCATAAACATATACATGCAAAGAACACAAATATCATAAACATATACATGCAACCACACAAATATCATCAACATATACATGCAAGCACAGAAATATCATAAACATATACATGCAAAGCACACAAATATCATCAACATATACATGCAACCACACAAATATCATCAACATATACATGCAAGCACACAAATATCATAAAGATATACATGCAAAGCACACAAATATCATAAACATATACATGCAAAGCACACAGATATCATAAACATATACATGCAAAGCACACAAATATCATAAAGATATACATGCAAAGCACACAAATATCATAAACATATACATGCAAAGCACACAAATATCATAAATATATAAATGCAAAGAACACAAATATCATCAACATATACATGCAAGCACAGAAATATCATAAACATATACATGCAAAGCCCACAAATATCATAAACATATACATGCAACCACACAAATATCATAAACATATACATGCAAAGCACACCAATATCATAAACATATACATGCAAGCACACAAATATCATAAACATATAACATGCAAGCACACAAATATCATCAACATATACATGCAAAGCACACAAATATCATCAACATATACATGCAACTACACAAATATCATAAACATATACATGCAAAGCACACAAATATCATCAACATATACATGCAAAGCACACAAATATCATCAACGTATACATGCAAAGCACACAAATATCATCAACATATACATGCAAGCACACAAATATCATAAAGATATACATGCAAAGCACACAAATATCATAAACATATACATGCAAAGCACACAGATATCATAAACATATACATGCAAGCACACAAATATCATAAAGATATACATGCAAAGCACAGAAATATCATAAACATATACATGCAAAGCACACAAATATCATAAATATATACATGCAAAGCACACAAATATCATAAAGATATACATGCAAAGCTCAGAAATATCATCAACATATACATGCAAAGCCCACAAATATCATAAACATATACATGCAACCACACAAATATCATAAATATATACATGCAAAGAACACAAATATCATCAACATATACATGCAAGCACAGAAATATCATAAACATATACATGCAAAGCCCACAAATATCATAAACATATACATGCAACCACACAAATATCATAAACATATACATGCAAAGCACACCAATATCATAAACATATACATGCAACCACACAAATATCATCAACATATACGTCCAAGCACACAAATATCATCAACATATACATGCAAAGCACACAAATATCATAAACATATACATGCAACCACACAAATATCATAAACATATAACATGCAAACACACAAATATCATAAACATATACATGCAGCCACACAAATATCATCAACATATACATGCAAAGCACACAAATATCATAAACATATACATGCAACCACACAAATATCATCAACATATACATGGAAAACACACAAATATCATAAACATATACATGCAAAGCACACCAATAGCATAAACATATACATGCAACCACACAAATATCATCAACATATACATGCAACCTCACAAATATCATAAACATATACATGCAAAGAACACAAATATCATAAACATATACATGCAACCACACAAATATCATCAACATATACATGCAAGCACAGAAATATCATAAACATATACATGCAAAGCACACAAATATCATCAACATATACATGCAACCACACAAATATCATCAACATATACATGCAAGCACACAAATATCATAAAGATATACATGCAAAGCACACAAATATCATAAACATATACATGCAAAGCACACAGATATCATAAACATATACATGCAAAGCACACAAATATCATAAAGATATACATGCAAAGCACACAAATATCATAAACATATACATGCAAAGCACACAAATATCATAAATATATAAATGCAAAGAACACAAATATCATCAACATATACATGCAAGCACAGAAATATCATAAACATATACATGCAAAGCCCACAAATATCATAAACATATACATGCAACCACACAAATATCATCAACATATACATGCAAAGCACACCAATATCATAAACATATACATGCAAGCACACAAATATCATAAACATATAACATGCAAGCACACAAATATCATCAACATATACATGCAAAGCACACAAATATCATCAACATATACATGCAACTACACAAATATCATAAACATATACATGCAAAGCACACAAATATCATCAACATATACATGCAAAGCACACAAATATCATCAACGTATACATGCAAAGCACACAAATATCATCAACATATACATGCAAGCACACAAATATTATAAACATATACATGCAGCCACAAAAATATCATAAACATATACATGCAAAGCACACAAATATCATAAATATATACATGCAACCATACAAATATCATAAACATATACATGCAACCACACAAATATCATAAACATATACATGCAAAGCACACCAATATCATAAAAATATACATGCAACCACACAAATATCATAAACATATACATGCAAAGCACACCAATATCATAAACATATACATGAAACCACAAAAATATCATCAACATATACATGCAACCACACAAATATCATAAACATATACATGCAAAGAACACAAATATCATAAACATATACATGCAACCACACAAATATCATCAACATATACATGCAAGCACAGAAATATCATAAACATATACATGCAAAGCACACAAATATCATCAACATATACATGCAACCACACAAATATCATCAACATATACATGCAAGCACACAAATATCATAAAGATATACATGCAAAGCACACAAATATCATAAACATATACATGCAAAGCACACAGATATCATAAACATATACATGCAAAGCACACAAATATCATAAAGATATACATGCAAAGCACACAAATATCATAAACATATACATGCAAAGCACACAAATATCATAAATATATAAATGCAAAGAACACAAATATCATCAACATATACATGCAAGCACAGAAATATCATAAACATATACATGCAAAGCCCACAAATATCATAAACATATACATGCAACCACACAAATATCATAAACATATACATGCAAAGCACACCAATATCATAAACATATACATGCAAGCACACAAATATCATAAACATATAACATGCAAGCACACAAATATCATCAACATATACATGCAAAGCACACAAATATCATCAACATATACATGCAACTACACAAATATCATAAACATATACATGCAAAGCACACAAATATCATCAACATATACATGCAAAGCACACAAATATCATCAACGTATACATGCAAAGCACACAAATATCATCAACATATACATGCAAGCACACAAATATCATAAAGATATACATGCAAAGCACACAAATATCATAAACATATACATGCAAAGCACACAGATATCATAAACATATACATGCAAGCACACAAATATCATAAAGATATACATGCAAAGCACAGAAATATCATAAACATATACATGCAAAGCACACAAATATCATAAATATATACATGCAAAGCACACAAATATCATAAAGATATACATGCAAAGCTCAGAAATATCATCAACATATACATGCAAAGCCCACAAATATCATAAACATATACATGCAACCACACAAATATCATAAATATATACATGCAAAGAACACAAATATCATCAACATATACATGCAAGCACAGAAATATCATAAACATATACATGCAAAGCCCACAAATATCATAAACATATACATGCAACCACACAAATATCATAAACATATACATGCAAAGCACACCAATATCATAAACATATACATGCAACCACACAAATATCATCAACATATACGTCCAAGCACACAAATATCATCAACATATACATGCAAAGCACACAAATATCATAAACATATACATGCAACCACACAAATATCATAAACATATAACATGCAAACACACAAATATCATAAACATATACATGCAGCCACACAAATATCATCAACATATACATGCAAAGCACACAAATATCATAAACATATACATGCAACCACACAAATATCATCAACATATACATGGAAAACACACAAATATCATAAACATATACATGCAAAGCACACCAATAGCATAAACATATACATGCAACCACACAAATATCATCAACATATACATGCAACCTCACAAATATCATAAACATATACATGCAAAGAACACAAATATCATAAACATATACATGCAACCACACAAATATCATAAACATATACAGGCAAGCACACAAATATCATAAACATATACATGCAACCATACAAATATCATCAACATATACATGCAAAGCACACAAATATCATCAACATATACATGTGACCGCACAAATATCATCAATATACACATGCAAGCACAGAAATATCATCAATATACATGCAAAGCACACAAATATCATCAACATATACATGCAAAGCACACAAATATCATCAACATATACATGCAAAGCACACAAATATCATCAACATATACATGCAACCACACAAATATCATAAACATATACATGCAAAGCACACAAATATCATCAACATATACATGCAAAGAACACAAATATCATAAACATATACATTCAAGCACACAAATATCATCAACATATACATGCAACCACACAAATATCATCAACATACACATGCAAGAACAGAAATATCATAAACATATACAGGCCAAGCACACAAATATCATAAACATATACATGCAACCACACAAATATCATAAACATATACATGCAAAGCACACAAATATCATAAACATATACATGCATGCACACAAATATCAACATATACATGCAAAGCACACAAATATCATCAACATATACGTGCAACCACACAAATATCATAAACATATACATGCAAAGCACACAAATATCATCAACATACACATGTAAAGCACACAAATATCATCAACATATACATGCAACCACACAAATATCATAAACATATACATGCAACCACACAAATTTCATCAACATATACGTGCAACCACACAAATATCATCAACATATACATGCAAGCACACAAATATCATAAACATATACATGCAAGCACACAAATATCATAAACATATACATGCAAGCACACAAATATCATAAACATATACATGCAGCCACACAAATATCATCAACATATACATGCAAAGCACACAAATATCATAAACATATACATGCAACCATACAAATATCATAAACATATACATGCAAGCACACAAATATCATAAACATATACATGTAGCCACACAAATATCATCAACATATACATGCAAGCACACAAATATCATCAACATATACATACAACCACACAAATATCATAGACATATACATGCAGCCACACAAATATCATAAACATATACATGCAAAGCACACAAATATCATAAACATATACATGCAACCACACAAATATCATCAACATATACATGCAAAACACACAAATATCATAAACATATACATGCAAAGCACACAAATATCATAAACATATACATGCAACCACACAAATATCATCAACATATACGTGCAACCACACAAATATCATAAACATATACATGCAAAGCACACAAATATCATAAACATATACATGCAAGCACCCAAATATCATAAACATATACATGCAAAGCACACAAATATCATCAACATATACATGCAAAGCACACAAATATCATCAACATATACGTGCAACCACACAAATATCATCAACATATACATGCAAAGCACACAAATATCATCAACATATACGTGCAACCACACAAATATCATCAACATATACATGCAAAGCACACAAATATCATCAACATATACATGCAAAGCACACAAATATCATCAACATATACATGCAACCACACAAATATCATCAACATATACATGCAAAACACACAAATATCATCAACATATACATGCAACCACACAAATATCATAAACATATACATGCAAAGCACACAAATATCATAAACATATACATGCAAGCACCCAAATATCATAAACATATACATGCAAAGCACACAAATATCATCAACATATACATGCAAAGCACACAAATATCATCAACATATACGTGCAACCACACAAATATCATCAACATATACATGCAAAGCACACAAATATCATCAACATATACGTGCAACCACACAAATATCATCAACATATACATGCAAAGCACACAAATATCATCAACATATACATGCAACCACACAAATATCATCAACATATACATGCAAAGCACACAAATATCATAAACATATACATGCAACCACACAAATATCATCAACATATACATGCAAAACACACAAATATCATAAACATATACATGCAAAGCACACAAATATCATAAACATATACATGCAACCACACAAATATCATCAACATATACGTGCAACCACACAAATATCATAAACATATACATGCAAAGCACACAAATATCATAAACATATACATGCAAGCACCCAAATATCATAAACATATACATGCAAAGCACACAAATATCATCAACATATACATGCAAAGCACACAAATATCATCAACATATACGTGCAACCACACAAATATCATCAACATATACATGCAAAGCACACAAATATCATCAACATATACGTGCAACCACACAAATATCATCAACATATACATGCAAAGCACACAAATATCATCAACATATACATGCAAAGCACACAAATATCATCAACGTATACATGCAAAGCACACAAATATCATCAACATATACATGCAACCACACAAATATCATCAACATATACATGCAAAGCACACAAATATCATCAACATATACATGCAAAGCACACAAATATCATCAACATATACATGCAAGCACAGAAATATCATAAACATATACATGCAAAGCACACAAATATCATCAACATATACATGCAACCACACAAATATCATCAACATATACATGCAAAGCACACAAATATCATAAACATATACATGGAGCCACACAAATATCATAAACATATACATGCAAAGCACACAAATATCATCAACATATACATGCAACCACACAAATATCATAAACATATACATGCAAAGCACACAAATATCATAAACATATACATGCAGCCACACAAATATCATAAACATATACATGCAAAACACACAAATATCATAAACATATACATGCAGCCACACAAATATCATCAACATATACATGCAAAGCACACAAATAACATAAACATATACATACAGCCACTCAAATATCATAAACATATACATGCAGCCACACAAATATCATAAACATATACATGCAAAGCACACAAATATCATAAACATATACATGCAGCCACACAAATATCATAAACATATACATGCAACCACACAAATATCATAAACATATACATGCAAAGCACACAAATATCATCAACATATACATGCAACCACACAAATATCATCAACATATACATGCAAAGCACACAAATATCATCAACATATACATGCAACCACACAAATATCATCAACATATACATGCAAAGCACACAAATATCATAAACATATACATGCAACCACACAAATATCATCAACATATACATGCAAAGCACATAAATATCATCAACATATACATGCAAAGCACACAAATATCATCAACATATACATGCAAGCACACAAATATCGAGCACACCCACACAAGCACTTTCTCCCTCCCTCCCTCCCCCTCTCTCTTTCTTTTATCTCTTAGTCTCTCTCCCCCCTCTCTCTTTTATCTCTTAGTATATCTCCTTCTGTCTGTGTAAGAACAAAATCACGTTGATAAATTCCCGCTGAATGAAATATCTCAACTTACTGACTTGAATGTTTAACATTTAAAAGTTTTTTTTTACAGCGGTTTATTGTCCCGAGTGGAATAATTATATTCATTCTGTAAATTTTATAGCGCAGTGGTTAGCAACTTTGTTCCCAGATCAGTTCTATATTGAAGTGGGTTCAATTCGCATTTTAGTAAATTACTAGGTGGCCTTGTGCCAACGAAGCTAAACTTGAATGAAAACTCTCCGAAGTGTCTCTGTGATTTTATTTTTTGTCATTTCTTTTCGGCTGATTATCAACATGTATAAATGAATGACCGAAGAATAACGTCGGTAATGACCGATTTTGTGAGTCATTTCGAAATGACAAGACTTAGCAAAATGATCATGACTAACACACACACACACACATACACACACACATACGAAGATAGACGCTACATCATCAATCTTAGCCCTGTCGACGGGGCTCAGAATATGCTGACTGTACTCTCTACAGAAGGGTAAGACCCCCCACAAAAAGGAGTGTCCTGGCTATGACACAAATTATAAGAAAAAAGAGTGAGGCTGAGCCTGATTTGTAAGGTGCTCTCCCAATGTAGTACGGGGATTTGCCATTATCCTTTATAAGCAAGTAGATATCAACAGATTATCTGATTATGAGGCTCTAGTTCTGGAGTTCTGGGGAGTGTGGAGCACCTTTTCAATGCCATTACTCCCACGTCCACTCTAACTCAGATTGATACTACGTGTTAGGGTCCTATCTATGGATCAAATAGATCTCTCTGCGAATTATTCGTATTCGATAGGACAATGTGCAAACAAAAACTTCTTAAGAAACAACTAGGAACGTATAATAAACCCATTTGCTTAATCTTTAAGGAGAAAATAAATCTAAAACAACTCGAACTCAATCGATCTATCAATCACAACATCAATCTGCTATAAATTCGTTTATAGGAAACAAATAATGTCCAGTCCACGCTGAGAACAGTTCATTATAAACAACTTAACTAGCAACTAAAAGAACTCAAGAATGCTACGACCTTGTGCCAAACTAGAATTAATTGAATACATTATTACATGAATTTGTTTAACCTTGGGTCAACCAAAGCAATCTTAAGGCCCTGTGCCGGATTAGGTTGGAGTTTTCAAAATCTATGATCTTGTGTCAAACTTTACTAAGCTGTGCAAATAACTATTCATGTTATAAAATTACAAAAAACAAAACAAAACAAAAAAAGAAAAACATAAAAAAAAACGAGTTTATTTTTTTCCAGGTAAAACTTGTTTCCTTCAATCTATTTCTTGTCTCCAATAAACGTAATCTCCGAATCAGCAATTCTTGGCAAAATGATAATTTTCTTAATTAGTTGTTGCTCTGTTTTTATTCGGTATAAAAATACAAAAAAAAATCTGATTATTTTTAAGACTTTTTGAAAGGAAAGAGTGAGGTGGGATTGTTTCATTTTTTTCTGAGGTGAATAACGACAAACCCTGAGGGTGGAAAAACCTTTTTAATGTTCAGTGAAGCGTAGCATAAGGGAAAAAAACTGCATATGAAGGGAAAACTATAGAAAAAACAAATGAATCACTTAGAGAAAATTGTTTAAGATGTCGGCTTTTCGCGGTTAATTACTGCGTGGGTTTTACGTGAATAAGGGAAAGGGGTTAGTTAACTTGAAAAATGGACAGTTTACTGGCAAAAAATAGATAATACTGTTTGTTTTCTTTTTGGTAAAGTATAAAATAAGTTTATTTTATTATGACCTTATATTACTTTACCTAGAAATTTAATTGAATACCAGGCATATTTTTTCCCAAAGTATAATAGATAACAAAGGTTTGACACTTTATTAACAAATTTAAATCTGGAAAGCTTAAACTAATTAGAATATAATGAACAACAAGAGAAAATGTTATAAGTGGGTTGGTTTGGTTGGTTGGTTTTATGGAATGTCGACATCTTTTTGGGTTATTTTATGTCAAAGGCAGTCATTTTTGTAAGCAATTAAAGGGTTTTAAGTAACTATTTCTTATAATAATAATAATAATAATAATAATAATTTACAGACAATTATACATGTTCAGTTAACAATTCCAATTTTATTTGTAGACATATGGTTTCACACATTCCAATCTTCAACTAATAATTTTAAACAGGTAAACTCTTCATACTTACGAGAAGATGCTGAAAAGCTCATAGAATGACGTCATATCTACTGTTGATAACTTTTTGACCAATGGGATCCAAGCAGTGTAACACCGATGGAAGAAGTGTATTTTAGGTTATTTATTGTAGAAATCAATGATTTTCTCAAGTTATTAAATGTTTTTTAATGAAAGGGCAAATTATAGTTTGCTCCTTATTACATTAAGAAGAAACAGAAGTACAGAAATGAGGACGAGAATATTGAGAAGTTTCAAGAAGTTTATTGACAGCCAAAAAGATAACCCTTGTAGTGTAAATCGCAGGAAGAAGAAAAAACGTTTGTAAATGAAGAATCGGTATCAAGACGTCGAATGTCAAAGCAGGAATAAAAATGCTGAGGTTAAAAAGAGGAGTTGAAATGCTGTGGTCAGGACAGGAATTAAAATGCTGGAGTCCAAGCGGGAGTTGAAATGCTGTCGTCAGGACAGGAATTAAAATGCTGGAATCAAAAGCAGGAGTTGAAATGCTGTCGCCAGGACAGGAATTAAAATGCAGAAGCTAAAAGCAGGAGTGAAATATCCAATTTGTTTCTTCGAGGATCCGTTGGTTTAGAAGGAAAGATGAATGATGAAAGAATGATTTCCCAGACACTAACGGTCCATAAAGGATGTGCCCGTGGTGTAGTCGTTATCGTCGAGTTCAAATCCCGGACGAGACTGATTGCATTTCACATAGCACTAATACCCTTGGGGAAGGTATGAATCCAATTATTCTCCCTCCAGCTATGGGTAAATAGTAGGACAGACTAGGTTCTTCAGCCTTGGTGAGGCAACTAGTCTAGGAGAAGGAAAACTCTGAATTCAAACCTGTTAAACTCCGCTTAAAAATTGACCTTGCGTCATATCCTGCCCGAGCGGAGGGGTTGGTAAATAGTCTAACGGTCCATAAATTGGATGAGGTCTCCTCATGGTGCTGAGCGGACTGCTCGAAATATGTGAGAAAGAGAGAGAGAGAGTCGGTGAAGAAGAGTCGGTGAAGAAGAGTGAATGTGGTCTCTCATATTGGCTGGCTTGACCTGCTACTGAGGAAACGAAAAGAAAGAGCGAGAAAGGGTTAGCGCGGTCTTTTATGTTGCCCCGGGAAGGTGATCCGGGCAGAATGGCATCAGTCATTCTCATTGGACGAAATATGTAATTTCGAATCTCCAACGGCCAAAGCAATTCTCGCACAAAATAATAACTTGAAATTATAAATCACCACGTGATTTAAAGGTGGACCGACGCACAACTGAAAACTAGTTCTTTCTGCTACAGTTTCAAATAAACTAAAATTTGATAGTAATTTACAAACAATTATAATTTCAATTAACAATTCTTAATATTAATAATTAGCACTGCGTCATTTGGTTTCAAGTATTCCTATCGAATACAAATAATTTGCATAGAATTATATGGTTTCAAGTAATCCTATTTAATACCAAACATTTGTAAAATTTTATATGGTTAGTTTCACAGCATATCAACCCTTGTTGATTTATTTTATAGTGAAAACAGTTTAACAATAAATGTATTTTCACATTCATTTTAGACAAATAAACACTTCATATGTCGTTGCAAATGATTTAACAGCCAAAATATAATTTAGTTTAAAATCATTTTAAACATTTTCTCAAACAAATTTATTTGATCCCTAGATAGGACTCTAACAGGTTCTACTGTTTCAGGTCAAATTGGAGGTTGTGACTCCATTCGCCCTAAAGCTTCAGAACTGGAGCCTCACCATCGAACAGTGGATACTAGCAAACGAGTCCCAGCCATCAAAAGTCATTAAAAATAATCCGATGAATATTGAAAAATTTTAGTCTTTTATTTATCACAGCCGTTCAGAGTAATTAACTTATTATGAGGATTAATTAGCTTTCTTTATTCGCATCCTTTGAGAGTAATCAGGAAACACAATTGTTTAAATAAAAATATAATCCCAAAACAGCTACCCGAAAAGGGCTAAAAAAAAACGACACTTCAGTCGTTCTAGGTTGAAGTTATTTTCAGTTTAATCCACAGTGGACTCAGTGAACTCTGAGACTCGTGATTTGGAGTTAAATTGATAGAGTGAAATTCTTCATAATTTTAAGACCGGTCCAGAGGGAGACTGAAAGACTTTAATAAAAGGAGTAATTCTAGGACCACTTATCGAAATTTTTCCTTTCCAATTTATCATCTGTTCATATTGTCTTCGTCTTTGGGAACTTTTTTCAAGATCCAGCAATGCGGCATCGGACTGGCACTTCGATCCCAAAACAAAAAGTCCATCTCTGTAAATATTAAGTTTAGTGCACATTCCGATGCAGTTCACCAAAAAATAAAATGAACGAAATATGGTTGTAAAGATGTGTATATAAGCCGCATTTGTTTCTCTGGTCGCTTAGTTGGTTTCTTTATTTACTGGCATATCAAACTTTGTGGGTTATTTAATGCCAAAACCATCCTTGAAGAAGAACTGCTGTAATACTATTTAATCCATAGCTGGGAGGATCAGGGGGTTCACATATTTCGAGAGGATATTTGCTCGAAAAAGAATTTTAAAGCGTGGCTGGAGTTCGAACTCACTTACTTCAAGGTTGCAGTCCAGCTCTTTAACCATTACATCCCTCAGGCATTTGAGAGTTCAATCTTTGTGTCAGGTAGTATAAACTCCAACGCAGAGGAAAAGCAATGAGGGATAAAGTAAAGATATATTCTCTATTACAAGTTCGGTTAAATGACATATCAACCTACATGGATTATTTAATGTCAAAACCATCCTTGTAGAAGGAAAGTAATGGTTACAAGTTCTGAAATTCCCTCCAATCGACGTGATATATATAATTATCCAACTCCTATGCAGAATGTGACACAAGGACAATGCTTAAGCGGAGTTTTCCTTCTTTTAGAATGGTTCCCAAACTAAAGCTGAAAAACTAATTTCCAAGTTCATTAACGCGAAGTGAAATGCAAACAGCCACATGTAGGATTTGAACTTGGATTGCCCATTCCATTTCATATGACGATAACCGTTACACTTAGCGCTCCTCCTAGAAACCCATCACAGATTGTTTAATTTGACGCTTTTTCTTATCATGAGTCAATATTCCAAGTAGAGAAGGGGTCTAAATTCTGGCCTTTTACTGGGCTCGAACACTGGCTTCAGGCACCGAGACCAGGAAATTCGCAATTATTTCATCCATCAAACAATCTTGAGACAAACTAAACTTGCGGATAAAGTTGTCGTAGAAAGATGTGTAGCGCCAGTCTGTTACGCAGGGTGGGACTGTTTGCTTTGAATTCGGTATTTTGGTTTTTACTTGGATTCAACTGCTAGTATCAGTAAGAAATAGGCATCAGTCTCAACCACTGGGTTGACCCAACCGGCTGTGTTTCGTGTTAACTCAAATCAACATATTTATTTTTCTTTTCGATTTATTTAGTCTTTAGATATGATCTATTTTCTGCACTAGAAACGAATTTCGTTAAATGTGGAATGTAAAAGAAGAAAAAAAAGACGCAGCAGATCTACGAAGATCAAACGAGTAATGAGACTGAGATCCGGGCACGATTTTATCAATCATGGCTCAACCAGGCGAAGGATGAACGTCGTTATGTCTACTTTGCCTGAAGTTTTTTTCTTTGTTTTGTTTGGGTGCAATAGTCTGAAACTAAATGTATAATATAAAGAATGTTTGAAATTCTGTTCATTCAGTTTTTTCTTTTTAATTTCTTAATCATAATCTTTTTTTTTTCTTTTTTTTACTAATATTTTATTTGTGTCCCGTTCTATATAATTTCATTTGTTTTTTTTAAGCACAAAAAATTCTCTTTAGAAAATGATGCATCCATTTTGAATAAATTTGTTAAAATGTCTTATATAATAAACACATAATGTGGGTCACCATCTTATGAAACACATAATAAACTGAACCCCATTTTATGTCCCTAATAGGTTTTATGAAATCTTTTTAACGAAAGAAAATATCTTGATATGACTATAAGTATTTATACATACAGAAAGTGAAATATATTCACCCCTTTTCTTTTTTAAAGAAACGAAGATCATTTGGTGAATATAAAACAATAATGATAATAGAGAATAAATTTACTTATAGTGATTTACTAAACCTAATTGTTGACAAGACCAGAAGTAGAGACACACAATTGAAATCAAACTACTTAATAACGGTTCGACATCCTAACTCGCTGATCATTACACTAGGCAAGATATCTAAAATTTTATTATTTATAAAATACAATGATACTTTATAAATTTATATATATATATATATATATATATATATATATATATATATATATATATATATATAAGTAGCATGGTATTTTATAGATAATAATAATAATAATAATAATAATAATAATAATAATATATATATATACCAGTAATATCCAGTCAGCGTCCGAAGACAGTGGGTGTGGATTATTCGCGTATAAATTATATGAGGAATTTCATATAAATCTATGGGAGTGCTTGATGTATGGCTATTGTTATATATTTTTTCTATACAGGTTTATATAACAAAACTCACATACGGAGCATTGACAGGGCAATTAGAAGGAAACTTAAACCTGGTTAAATTGTCATTATATATATATATATATATATATATATATATAAAGTCACGCAATTTTTTATCGCTACAAAATAATGAGAAATTCCGTTGTTATGGTAATAGAAGGTATTTTGTCGTGGACGTTTTTTGGTGATGAGGAAATAGAATTTTATGTTAAATTTCATAAACGAAATTCCATTTTTGAAATTTTATGTGTCGTTTTTGGTGTCAAACATTTTTATTTCAGAAACAGACAGTTGTGTATTAAAAAATTCTGAAATTGTGATTGGCTCTCAAAAATGAATAAACTTTATAGAAAATAATGAAGAATAAATATTATCCAAATTCTTTTATAGTGGAGTACGTATAGGAAACGCTCATTGTGTATTGGTTACCGTCGTAAAAAAATGGTCACGGTGATTGGAGTTCAAATCCTGGGTGAGGTTGTTTGTATTTCACATAGCATTAATAACCTTAGGAAAGGTATAAATCCACCTATTCTTCGTCTAGCTATGGGTAAATAGTAGGGCAGAACGGAATCTTTAACCTTGGTATGGCAACCGGTTTAGGAGAAGGAAAAATTGACCTTTTATCTCATCTTGCTCTTTAAAATCATATTGTGCATTTCGACTCATAGGATTACTTTCGTTTTTTGAATTACGAGAATTATTTGTAATTTATTTAAATGTATTTGATATATAAATATTCATAATCCAAATATTGAACAAATAGTTTTGAATTTTTGTCTTTTATTTGTTCAGTGACGTCATGTTTTATCTTTGTTTAACCGTGTCGTGAAAATGACTGAATTCTTTAAAGGATTTTCCAGTTGCAGTATCATAATTATTAGGGTACTTCAAAAAAGTTTTCGGTCTCATCCAAATAATGTTAAAGGAGAAAGATTGTTCTTGCATTGTTTTTCATCATAGTCTCTTTTAATTTCAATGCACTCCGATTTTCAAGCTTTTTCAGCCTTCAGATATTCCTCATATATAACTATATGACTATATCCTAATTCTAAAATTGGCGTGAGTTCATTTTGGGAAACAGATAGAAGTCAAACAAAAACAGGTCGGGAAATTAAAATGTATGAGGCAGCAGTTCAAAGCAACATTGGTTGCCTCTGTTGCTGTCACCCCTGTCGTGAGAATAGGTGCATTGCCCTGATACAACAGCATACTAGCTCGAAGATTTTTTTCCTTCTTTGATTGCTTCTTTCAGGCATCGGAATTCGGATGCATAGTGGCCTCCAATAAAGAGTTGACCCTTTTGCAAGATGTCAGCCATGAACATTTCCTCACGATCCCAAAATATAAAAGCTATCACCTTACCGACAGATGCCACTTACTTGAACTTTTCAAGATACGAAGAATCAGTATATTTTCTCGGTATCAAGGTGGTGAACCCATGTCTCATCCTGGGTCACAAATATCCAGAAGAATTTGACAGGATCATCGTGAAAATGAGCCACATTGTATCTTGGAAATCTTCCAACCTGTTCATCTTTTGATTTGGTGCCAACATTCGGTGTCTCCATCTTGCAGACAGTTTAAAATGCCTGTCAAAACAGCGTTAACTGAGGAGCACAAATGTCTATTGGGTTCTTTTGTTTTAATGGTATATTACTTTTCGTGGGTTATTTAATGCCACATCCATTTTTGTGGAAGAACAGTAATGGTACTATTTAACCCATAGTTAGGGGATAAGGGGGTTCATGCCTATCCTAACGGTATTAGCCCAAAAGTGAATGCAATAACTCGACTGGAATTCGAACTTATATATTGAAAGTGTTACCCACACTATGAATATGTATTGATTAACTGATTGATTAATTATAATGGCATGTCAACCCATCAAGAGTTATTTCATACCTAGAGGTTAGGGAATCACGTTCATATTTATATTAGTTCTGTAATTGTTTCTGTAAGGAATCAGACCTAATGAAAGAAATATCAAAGTTATTTGTTATCCCCCCGCCTCAGATGGATAGAAAGGGAGTTGCCTCCTGTGGACAGTGCATGGATACACGTGAGAAACAAAAAAAGACTGACTTGAATCGGCCATGACACATGGTAGGAGTACATTTGACAGGTGCACACAGAGTTAAAACCGCTTTTTTTCCTGGTCAACAGACGCACGTCTCTGTCTGTGGTTAAATAAACCTAATTGTTTTTTTTACCACATGAGTCTGTCTCTTTTCAGTTTTATTTATATATTTGCTTTGTTCGTAAAAACGTAACAGTTTCGCATGAGCTTTTTATTTTTGCACACGGTCCAATCGAATACGAATAATTTTTAAACAGGTCGATTTTACTTCTAGATGGGACTCCAACAGTGGTAATCCACTCCGGATCAGAGTGGACCTTGTAGTAATGGCAATGAAAGAGTACTCCACACTCCCCTGAGCTCCGGAACTGGAGCCTCACCATCAGATGAAGTTTGGTGTCATACCCAGGAACCCCCCTTTTCTGAAGGGGAGAGATATTACTCCTTCGGTCGTGCTACATTCATAGAAATAAATATGTATGTTTGTCTGTGAAACAGATAAAAATACCCTAAAAAATGGAACATTCTCTTTGTTTCTGAATATGTTATTTATCAAATCAAATATGATTTTTTTCTCCATCATCAGAAAAGTCCACTACATTTTGGGCAATCCTCGTCTGTTTTGCAAATCACATTGAAATGTATAAATCTTATTTCTTTTTATTATTTACTAAATTTTTTTTAGTTTGACACATAGGGCTAAGATTGATTACTTACAGTCGGTCACCCATTTGACTAGGCTCATGGTTTCTTAACTTTGGTGATTTGATAAGAAACTGCATTTTCAGCATAACTTGGCTGTAAATGGGATTCTATTTCTTTTTAACAATAATTTTTGTTTTAATATTTTGTTTGCCTATTTGAACTGCAGATGACTTGAACAAGGTCAGAGAATTAAAGAGTTAAAATATTATCTTCAATTTCTCTATAAATCACTTTACCAGTTGAGATAGTTGGACATTTACCACTGGTGATTGTACCAACAGTTCAAAGCTCAAGATTAATTTTCAAAATTTTGTAAAAAGTGCCACGATTTCGGATGACGATTTACAAGGTAGACTATTTTTTTCAGTTAGAAGATTGACGCAACATAATCTTCATACATTCTAGTAGTCTATACATTCATGTACTTGTAAAAATCGTTATATATGCACATTGTGTATGCTTGTACCAGTGTATATATCTGTCGGTGATGAGGGAAAACAATGAAAATCTTGTCTCTTAACTAAATAAACTTCCAACCGGAAATACCTTGTTATCCTTCCTGAAAGGAAAAGGAAGAACTTTTTCACGAACGTAGAACGATTTTATCCCGGAAGCGATGATTTTTTTTCTCTCTTCCCATCTATTTTACCATGAATTCCCACCACATCCAATCCAATTTGTAGGTGGATGCGTAAGGGGTGGGGAGGTGTGTTCGTCTTAAAATGCAGCGTCACTTCAGTTTTCAAAAATTCCACAAGATTTCCTTGCAGGTGAGTTTAAGTTGTCGGGACTGTTATTGTTTATGACAATGATTATACTCCCAACTTTTATCACATTTCAGAGCACTTCGTGTGAGTTAAGCAGACTATTGTGAGTGAGTTCGATTCTCACTTGGTTCTCACTTGTACCAAACTAATCTAAGCTTATTAAATGACAACTTTTGTTAGATTTGAAAAGGGTTTTATTACAGTCCCATTTACATTTCAAAAAACCTTAGAACTCGCAATCACACACACACACACACACACACACACACGCGCGCATATTCTCCTCTCTCTCCCTAACCCTCTCTATCTATTTATCTATTTCTTTCTATATATACTATGGGGTATCCGGTATTTGTCAGAATCTCTAGGGCTCTCTCGTATTTTTCCAGACTTGAAAAGTTGATGAAATTTCTTATAATTCACTAAATGTCAATCTGTCTCTATCACTTAAACTCGGCCATTTTTATCCCAATTTCGACTAAATTTTCAGGAATGGTTTGTTATGTCTTAAAAGGATTTAAACTGATCTAGGAGACTAAGCTTAGATTAATTTTTAGTTAGGGGTTAGTATTTCACCCTGTCTATTTTATCTCTCACTGTAAAAGGACTTGACCACTATTTTAGTAATCATTACAAGAGAAAGATGACTCTCTCCTTCCCGATACGTATTTAGACGCTCTCTGTATGCTAATATGAAATCCATGACATCTTAACGATTTCCCGGTCTAAAAAAGGCAAGAAATCCTTTTTTTAAGAGCAAATCCTCTTTTAGGTATATTTCATTGGATATGACGGATAAAGAATTTTTATTCAGTTAAAAATTATTGAGGTTTTTTTTTTGCGGTAAGATGCTACAAATATGGATCAATATTGTATGTAAATGTCCTAAACATTTTTATTTGTCGTCTAAATTCTTTCGATTATTGTTGGTCTTTATCAAAAATTTAAGTGTCGCAGTGTTGTTTGTAAAATCCAGAAAAAATGTGACGTCATCAAGGAATCATCAAATGAGCGTATTCATCATGTATTGGTGACGTCATGAGTGAATAGCTTTAAATATAAATATGGACGATTATTGACTAATAATCTTAACATGTTCTTGTCGTGTCTAGTTGTGCCTTTAAGATAAACATGAATCCATCTCCTTTCCCCATTCAGTTATGAGCAGTCTAGGATCTTTAGCCTTGGTTGGCAAAAAGTCTAGGGAAGGAAAACTTTCAATTCAAAACAGGTAGGTAGAGAGTTTATAACTCTACCCATTTGCAACGGAAACCGAAGTAGTATCACTGAAGTGGAGAAGTTACGGCCCTATGTTGGGTGTGGATTAGAATACACTGACTGTACCACTTGGTCAGGTGTAAGACCTCCCTCTAAAAACGGGGTGTCCTAGGTATGACACTAAACTGCATCTGGTGATGAGGCTCCAGTTTTAAAGCTCTGGGGAATGTGGAGTACTCCTTCATTGCCATTACACCCAGGTCTGCTCTGACCCAGAGTAGTAGTACCTGTTAGGGCCCCATCCAGGCGACAAATAGATCTGTTAAAAAATTATTCGCTGTCGATAGGACCGTGTAGAAAAAATAAAAGACAAACCCTCTTAAGAAACAAATACCGAGAAAATGTAACTTTGAATGTACAATGAAGACGATTCCCAAATCTTTTGGTATAAAATAATCCTAGATGGATTGAACTTCCGTTAAAATCAATCAATCAGTCACCTACGTCCCATAAAGAGTCTACAGATTATAGAAGTTGCAGAAACCATAGTTTAAATGAATGTATAAGTTCATTTTAAAAGGGTTTTATTTGCTAAAAACGCGACAATAATTTCCAAATAATCAATTGAATATGGAAATATTTTGTTTTTCAACTGATATTTTCTTTGCAACTACTACAACTACAACTATTCTTTCTCTTCCTCCTCTTTCTCTTCCTCCTCTTTCTCTTCCTTCTCCTCCTCCTACTTATTAGTTTTGTTGTTGTTTTGTTTGAATATTCAAAATTATAGAAAGTTTTCTTTTTTTCGTTCCTTAGAATTTGTACCTGATTATTTCACCATTGTCAATGTTTTTATTTCTATGAATGTTCATTCCTTGCTTATTTGGGCCAGAGACGTCAGTATGTCAGGGTCGGGGGTGTGAGGGAGAAGATTTACATGGTATTCACACAAAACAAATCTGAGGTGCCCCACCTCTTGCTGCCATGGTAACGTTCCATCACGACTTCCCAGTTACCGACCCTGTGAACATAAAAAAAAAAATAAAAAAAAAAGCAGAAAGAAAAAAAGAAAAGAAAAAGAGTCACATCCGTTCTCGATCATAATTCAAAACGACCTTGTAGAGAGAATTATAGACACATTTCTGCACTGCATCAAATACAGAATTAAAGAAAAAACAAACAAACAAAAAAATAAAAATAAAAATAAGAAAGGAAAAGCAAAAAGACAAAAAAGGTTCATTTCTATTTATTGCTTTTTTTTCTTTTCCTGAGTCAAACTGGCCACAAAGATTCTTCACAATCTGGCAACACATTCTGCATATTTGCATCAAGGGGTGTCAGTTCGACTGAGTACAGAAACCATATACGTCAAGAGTATTTTCTGCATTTATACATAAGGAGTTTTCTATTTCCTAAAAATATGTACACACACACACACACACACCACACACACACACATATATATATATATATATATATATGTATATATATCAAAATTAAATATATACATATATGTATATTCACCAAAATTGTATATATATGTATAATTTTCGAATATATATATATATATATATATATATATATATATGTTGTAGACATATTTTATTAAAGATGACAGACAAGGATTTGGAGTCGAACTTTTTAAAAGACTTTTCTTATTCGTGAATGAGATGTCGGAAATGTGGATGAAGGTCGATTAATAATTGTTTGAAAGTACATGCATTTTGGAATAACCTTTGTTGGACATTGTCAAGAATATCGGGGCGAACACGCTGTGGATTAAATGCACATTAAATGCACATACATTATATATATCATCATCATCATCATCATTTCGTGTCACAGGCACGGATATCCCTGACCCTCTCTCGCCACTTTTCCCTATCGTTCATCGCCTCTGGTAGGTCTTCAGGGCCACATCCCGTATCCTCACATAGCTGCTGAATGCATGTTCGAGCTGGTCATCCGGCCATATGTGGGGGTCCATAGGAGTACATCACTTATGAGCTTGTCCCTGCTTCTCCAGCCGTGTCCTGCATGTCTGGTTCGTCTAACTTGGATAGTTTCCGTGATGGAAAGCAGGTGGCCGTATAGTTGGTGCCTTGTGGGGCGTTGCCGCCAGGACTTGTTCAATATTGCTCGCAACATTCTTGTGTAATTGCCGTTTAGCTTCTTCTCCAGCCGTTTTGTTAGCGTCCAAGTAGTGCATCCATACAGCAGTATCGATACGACCGCTGCCTGTAAGAAACAGCGTTTCATTTTATATATATATATATATATATATATATATATATATATATATATATATATATATATCATCATCATCAAATTGTGCTGACAGCACGGCATTCCCTGACTCTCTCTTTCTCTCGCCCTCTATACTTGTCACCCATCGCTCCTAATAGGTCTCCTAGACTGCATCCAGTGTCCTTACAGAGTTGATGTAAGTTAGTGTTTGTTGGTCGAACAACACTGACATGTCCATGTATGAGAGTCCAGAAGAGAACGTCGCTTATGAGTTCCTTCTTGCTTCTACAGCATATATATATATATATATATATAAAAATTTTAGTCTGAATTTGTAAATTGCCTGTTTTTACTTATATACTAGTTCTATGTTTTTAATATTTAGCACATTTTTACATTATTCTGCAAGGTATTTTTCATTGGCAACAATTTAAAAAATTGCACACACACGCACACACACACACACATATATATATTTTTTTATTTTTTTATTTATTTCGGACATTGGGGGCAGAGCTCCAACCTTAGCGGAAAGCGTTTCTTTGTGTTCTCGCGCGAAGAGTGATGTGGTTGGGCACATGGCTCGAATTAGTCATGGTAATCTTTCGATGGCTGTTCTTTTTTCTCATCAATAGACACCGCCCTAATAGATAAGTAGCAGCAGTTTTCTAACTGAACTATCTAATCCTGGTCGTTGAATGGTGGAATTCTTCCACCCAGCATCACGTGAAACGCACTGTTTACCCAACTTTGGTTTCTTCCGCCTTACTTCACATCCACCATGCTGCTTCCCATGGCTTCTGATGTTATGTTTACAGTTTTGAAAAAGAAAAAAAATTCAATTTGTTAAGTTTTGACTCAATTAAAATCCAACAGTTCATTTGTCTTTTTCTTTCTACTTCTCTTTCTCCTCCTCTTGTTCCAATGTGGGCTTTCTTCGTTCGAATCTGCTTTACAAATGGCTAATTTCTTTTACTTTATCTTAAAGTTGCCCGCGTGTCTTTATTCCTTTGCTTTCCCTTTAATTGCTTTTCCAAAACAACCACTCCTAAACTAACAGATACTACATTTATCTATTTAGACAATCACATGTTGCAGAAGGACTATAATAATAATAATAATAATAATATCGACCAAACAGAATATGTGGTTAGTTCCAAAATTATAGCATACAGCCGATAATGATGGTAGCTACATTTAACAGCAACCCCAGTACAGCAATCATCTTCTGCTGCAGTCCCACCAATGCCAATGATGGAAGGGGCCTCATCATGTTCTATAACGAGCTATCTTCCTTTGTCCATTGCATCCCTCAAGCACAACGTTCTCATCATCGGTGGAGACGTGAATGCTCAAATAGGTAAAAACGAAAGCAACGGATACTGCTGACACAACTCGTCAAACAGAAATAGGGAACACCGAATAGATTTCTCACTTAAAAATGGACTAACATTCCTTAATACTAAATTCCAGAAAATGAAGGGAAAACTATGAACCTACACTTATGCAAATAATTCTAAAGTACAAATAGATTACATCCTCATAAATAAGAAATGGATTAATAGCGCTCTGAATTGTGAGGCGTATTACTCTTTTGAATTCTCACGGAATACAACACAAACAGTTAAGATTACACACTATGACTGCTCATCACCTAACAACAGAGATATTTGCGATAAATATACTATAGTAGTAAGAAACAAATTCGATAATCTTAAAGAAATATCTGAAATACTTACTCCGAATGACGAATACGAAAATTTCGTCAACACCCACATAGAAGCAGCAACAGCAAAATGCACATCAACCAAACCAAGAGTCAAATATAGAGTTCTATTTGAGACACAATAGGCTCAGTAAAAAAAAAACAAAAAAAAAAACGAGAGAGCGTGAAAACAGCATCCTTAGGTAATAAAAGAAACCAACTGATGCCAATGCTCAAAAACTTAAGAAGGCACAAAGAGAACTAATAAACGCATACCAAAAAGAACAAATAGAATACATTCAAGGTCAAATCAATAGAATTAGAAACTCGGTAGAAGTTAGACAATCTTGAATAGCGTGGGAGACAGTAAATGAAGTGAGTAAAAGGAAGAGAACCTCGAGAGCAAAAATAAAAGCTGTCAGGCAAGAAGAACGAATACACATGTGGAAAGAGCATTTCAAGAATCTTCTTGGAAATTCCCATAAAGTCACAAATAAACCCAACACGAAAATTTAATAATAACCAACTAGACATCAAACTAAAATAGTTTACGCAAAAAGAACTCAATGTAGTACGAACAAAAATTAAAAACAGAAAAGTTACCGACCTCAACGAAATATTCCCAGGACTATTGAAGATTAGGAAATTTGATGGCTTACTGCTCCGATTCTGCAACGTCAATTATAACTCGAACACAACAGAGAGATGGACAAAAGACTACCTCTTTCCCTTCCCCAAGAAAGGTGACCTCGGAATCACCAAGAACTACCGACGCATGTGACTCTTACTTCCATATCGGAAGCAAAAGGTTCATAAATGCTCTGCTTCTCAATCGCATCGAACAAGAAATTAAGAAAATTCTTTGAATAAATCAAAACAGCTTTCGTAGAAATCGATCCATAACTTCACAGATTCTGACTGTCCGTCGAATCATAGGTGTTTATGTAAAAACTTCGAAGGGACATTCTTGTTTGTAGACTTCTTCAAGGTATTTGATTTTATACACAGAGGGAAGATGGAGCAAATACTTCTAGCTTATGGTCTCCCCATAGAAACTGTCACAGCCATGATGATGCTTTATAGTAACACCAAAACCAAAGTTCGCTGTCCAGATCAAGACCCAGACTTCTTTGATATTATCACTTGAGTTCTGCAAAGGGGACACATTAACACAATATCTGTTCATAATCTGCCTAGACAACGTACTTCGAACGTCGATTGATCTAATGAAAGAAAATGACTTTACACAAAAAAGGTCAGAAGCAGGCTATATCTCGCAGAAACTATTATACGGATGCAGACTATGCACTTCTTGCAAATACAACTACCCTAGTCGAATCCCTGGAGTAAGTAGCCGGAGGCATTGACCTCCACTTGAACGCAGACAAAACGAAGTACATGTGTTTTAATCAAGAAGGAGAAATCGCCACAATAAATGGCAGTTCTCTGAAATTAATGGACAAGTTCACTTACCTCGGTAGCTGCGTCTCATCTACTGAAAGTGATATCAGTAAGCACTTATCGAAGGCATGGACTGTTATCGGTTGGCTAACAATCGTATGAAAGTATGACCTGTCTGATAAAATAAAACGAAGTTTCGTCGAAGCTGTGGTTGTGTAAGGACTACTTTACAGATGCAGCACATGGACGCTGACAAAACGTTTGGAGAAAAAGCTTGACAGGAACTGCACAAAAATGCTACGAGCTACATTGAACAAACCCTGGAGGCAACATTCCACGAAACAACTGCTGTACGGCCACCTACCTCCCATCTCTAATGGGTGTCCTCGTGGTGTAATGGTTAAAGCGATGAACTGCAGAATCGTAGTACGCGAGTTCGTACTCCAGTCGCGCTATTACGTTCACTTTCGGGCAAATACCCTTGGGAAAGGTATGAACCCCCTTATTCTCCCTCCAGCTATGGGTAAATAGTAGGACAGACTAGGTTCTTCAGCCTTGGTGAGGCAACTAGTCTAGGAGAAGGAAAACTCTGAATTCAAAACCTGTTAAACTCCGCTTAAAAATTGACCTTGTGTCATATCCTGCCCGAGCGGAGGGGTTGGTAAATAGTACCTCCCATCTCTAAAACCATCCCAATAAGACAAATAAGACATGTGGGACACTGCTGGAGAAGTAAGAACAAACTCATAAGTGACATTCTCCTATGGACACCTTTACATGGACATGCAAGTGTTAGCCAACCAACAAGAACTTATCTACAACAGATCTGTACAGACACAGGATGTAGTCAAGAAGACCTGCTGGAAGTGATGAATGAAGGGACGAATTGCAAGAGAGAATCAGGGAAATCCGTCACGGGGGGGGGTTCATTCAATAAATAAGATGAATTTTTGAAGAAAAGAAAAATAATTTGTCCTGAACGTAATTTCAGCATTTTAGGGAATTGTTTTTTTTCTTTCGCAAGTTGTACCAACTCTAATTCTATTAATGGATGATCACCTGAGGAACCGGACTCACAACAAACAGCTCACATTAGTATCACACGAACCACGGTGTTTTTATTTCTGTGCTCCTCACTTGCAAAACTGCCATTTGAATTAACATCACCAGTTGACGAACTTAAACAACCTGTTATAACGGGCACTACATTTTTTTAATGAAATGTTTTGGATCAACCACTACTACTACTACAACTACTACTACTAATAATAACCTACAAAGGTGAATGTCTGAAAATGTTGAAGATATCAGAATGAATCGTAAACTTCATTACATGAACTATGGAAAGCTGAAGAGTAAAACCGCTGGAGAACAAAGCTTAGCAGAGGTCAAAATCCAAAGAGGCATCTTCCAGGGAGAGTCATTGTCACCACTACTTTTCATTACAACAATGATGCCACTGCATTATATATTTAGGGAATGAAAAGGAGGCTACAGATTTACAAAGTTGTAAGAAAAGATAAACCATTCTGATGTATATGGATAGTATTAAGATTTCGGCTAAGAATAAAAAAGAATTAGGATCCCTGATACAAGCCATTAGAATTTTCAATCAAGATATAGGAATAGAATTTGGATTTGAAAAATGGTTAAAATAAAAACCGGAAAAAGAGAAATGATTGGAGGAATAGAACTGACAAATCAGGAAAGTAATAGAGCTTTTCGTGAAAAAGAAAATTAGAAATACCCGGATAACATCAAACTAACAAAGGAGAAAGAAAAACTGAAAAAGAATTATCTCAAGAAGAAGAAGAAAACTTCTTGAAACCAAACTTTATAGCAGAAATCTCATCAAATGAATAAATGCCTTTGCTGTCCCTCTTGTAAGATACTCTGGACCATTCTTAAAATAAACAAGGGAGGAACTTGGACAGATAGATATTGATGACGAATAAGATCTTACACACGAGAGATGACACAGACAGACTCTATGTGTCAAGAAAATAAGGAAGAAGAGAACTTTCAACTATGAGGATTGCGTAGATGCAACAATTTAGGAAGCTTAGGAATGTACAAAAAAGAGCAAAGAAAGACTGATTACTGCGACCATTAACAGCTACGAGGATCATTAAATAAATTTCAAGACTTTTTTTTCGTATGGGCACTTTTATTGATAATACACACATGAAACTCTAGTCCCCTTCGAAGTAATCTCTTCCGGCTGCAATACACTTGTTGTACCGTTCCAATAACTTCTGCAAGGCCCCATGGAAGTCCTCTTGTGTGAGCGTGTCAATGACCTTCGTCACAGCCTCTTTCATCTCCTCAATTGTCTCATAACGACAGCCTCTGAGCTTAGGGAATAACCAAAAGTCACAGGGAGCAAGGTCTGGACTATAGGGAGGCTGAGGAACTGTGTTGATGCCCATCTTGGTCAAATAGTCTGTGACAAGAATGGAGTTGTGGACCGGTGTATTGTCCTGGCGGAAATGCCACTGACCCGATTTTAAGAGTGCTGGCCTCTTCGACAGAATCTCTTCCTGAACTCCCTTAAAACCTCAACATAGTAACCCTAACCCTAACCCTTTGGCCAATCAACTCTGGTGTATTGACTTCCTTACTCCTCTCACACCTCTCATCATCTCTCACAGACTCCCTGCCTTTCTTGAATCTCTTATGTCACTCAAAAACTGATGCTCGATTCATGCAAGATGATCGAAAAGCAGTCTGAAGCATCCCATACGTTTCTGTGGCATTTTTTCCAATTTTGAAACAGAATTTTATTGCATATTGTTCTTCTAAAGTGTCAAATTGCATTTTTGAAATTCGTCAGCTGTGACAATCAGGCTTTAGTAGGGTGTATTCCAATTCCTGCTGTAGCTGTTTATTTGAACCTGAAATCATAAAAATTGGTGAGTCATCTCACAAGATGTATAGCAATAAGATACTGAATTTTCAAGAGTCTACGACAATTTTTAATGCTTGTACAAAAAAGTCTGGAAACTTATTGAATGCACCACGTGTGTGTGTGTGTGTGTGTGCGCGTGTGTTTGTATTTGTATGTGTGTGTGTGTGTGTGTGTTTGTTTGTTTAGTTCCGTCAAAGATCGAACAAATATTATCAAATTGGTCTGTGAGATGATCTTGCTAATTGTCATTCTAAAGTCGGTGTGATTATCTTATTAATATTACTGTCGTCTGGTACGAGACCATTATGGTAGCTCCCTGAACAAGATCAAACCCGGTCCCTCCCTTGCTTTATGAGATGAGTTTAATAGTCGTCACTCTGCAGTAGGCGCCTTTAATGAAAATTCACGATCAAAACCCTACAAGTATAGTACAGTCTGTATATATATATATATATATATATATATATATATATTAGATGTATATTTAATTCCTGGAATTTAGACTGCGACACTTGGGTTTCATGGAGTGTTTTGCAAAACAAAAATCATCAGGCAATTAAGAAAATAAAATAAATTTTTTGATTTTCGATTCATTTCATTTTCTTAACTGCCTGATGATTGTTGTTTTGCAAAAAACACCATGAAACCCAGGGGTCATCTCATAAGATGCATAGGAATATGATACTGAATTTTCAAGAGTCTACGAGAATTTTAAATGCTTGTACAAAAAAGTCTGGAAACTTATTGAATACACCACATATATCAAAAGAACTTAATGACAAAGAGTAAAACAACATGTGAAGAAAAACAACTGTATGGATACTTCAAGCGACAAACTGGCGAGATTGCACACAAAATGACCTGGACCTGGCTAAGAAGAGGAAACCTGAAGAGAGAAGCTGAATTTATTTTAATAGCAGTACAGAATAATGCCATAAGAACCAATTCCATCCAAGCAAAATTTGATAATATAAAGAACAATTAACAAGTGTAGGTTAGGTGGTGAGAGAGATGAAACAGTTAATCACATAATAAGGGAATACAGCAAACTGGTACAAAAGGAATATAAGAGTAGACACGACTGGGTGGGAAAAGAGATCCACAGGGAATTGTGCAAGAGATTAAAATTTGGCCATGCCTACAAATTCTTTATGCACAAACCCAAATCTGTTTTAGAAAATGAGACGCTCAGAATTCTCTGCAACTTTAAGATACAAACAGAATAGCCAAGTGCGACCAAAGGTCAGGGTTAGTTTTAATTAACAAGAAAAAATAATTGATTTAGTGTTAATTAGCAAGAAGAAAATAACTTGTCATTTTGTGGTTATTGCTGTTTCAGCGCATCATAGATTGAAAATAAACGAAAGCGAAAAGGTAAACAAATACTTAGATTTTGCCAGAGAGCAGTAAAATCTGTAGAACATGAAGATGACTGGGATACCCATTGTAGTTGGGGCCCTTGGAAGGGTCTTCAAAGGCGAAGAAAAGAAATTGGAGGAACTGGAGATTAGAGGAAGAATCGTGACAATCCAGACCACAGCACTGTTAAGATCAGCTAGAATATTTAGAAAAGACCTGGGGACCCGAAGCGACTTACTATCGCTTCGACTTCAGTGAAAAGCCACCAGTTAAAATTGGTGCTAAAATTCACATGGTACACTCAATGTTTACCCATTCCTTGGTAGAAGATCTAGTTTTGGTTAGTTAAAAGAAAAGAATTTGTCAACTAGTAGACTTTGCCATTCCAGCAGAACTCAACATGAAAGCAAAAGCAACTAAAAAAAAAAAAAAATGATAAATACCTAGACCTTGCTAAAGAGTTGAAAAAAGCTATGGAACATGAAGGTGACAGTGATATTAATCGTAATTGGAAATCTGAGAACCATCCCAAAGAATTTGGAAAAGAAATTCTGGGAACTAAGAATCCAAAGAAGAACTAAGAAAACTCAGATCATTGCGAATAAGTTTGGTTAGAACAGCGAGAAGAATCATGGAGAGTTAAAAAAGACTTGCTATAAACTTTGATAGATACAAAGTCAAATCGCTCAAATTGGAAGATTATGTTTTGTCAATTGCCTGAATGGAGAGAACCTGTTTGCAGAGAAAATTAGCATTTAGAAATCTGATTCTTATCTGAACTCGAACACCGATCGGTACATGTGCAAAATATGTATAGCACCACTCCCTCAGTTCTCTTTCTTCTTGATGTCTTCCATTTCTTCTGCGATCTTCAGTTAAGCATTTTGCTTGCTGGTATTTGGCGAGAGTTTAAGCAACATCCGTTTTTGGACCACAGCATCAAGACGAGTGGGAAGAAGTGCGATGTATTTGTAAAATCAGCAAATTCCTTAAAAGTATCGCTTTTTTATTCGTTTCAGTCGTTTCTCTCGCGCCATATTTTTAGATGTGTTGCATCGATCGTCTGTTAAGAAGGAGTAAAAAATTCAGTTATAACGAAAGAAATTGCCCACATTTCTCATTCAGGTTTAAGAAGGTTTATTGCCTGAATATAATAATAATGATATTCCGATGGAGGGGTTCGTTGTCTAACGGTTATCATCGAAGGAAGTGGAATCGGTTAGTTGAGTAAAAATCCTGAACAAGGCTGTTTGCATTTCACAAAGCAATAATGCTATTGGGAAACGTATGCATTCATCTATTCTCCCTCCTTGCAAGTTAGACGAACTAGGTTCTTTGACTTTGATATGGAAACTAATCAAGGAAAAGGAAAACTCTGAATTCAGACTTGGAGAGGGATGGGTACTTCCAGGCTATTCTTACTCAAGACTTGATACATGAATAACTCAAAACCCACGAATCAAACCAATAGCTGGTTTTTATCGACTTTTCCGAACAATAACGTTTTCGACGAATAAGCTGTATTTTTGATTAATTAACTTTTTATGAAATTTCTCCGGAAAACTTTTCTCTTTTCAGATTCTTTATACCCATAACAATATTCGCCATCCGCAGTATTTTCTAATATTTTTACTGTTTCGTGAAGATATTGATGGAATCAAACGGTTAAATCTTCCATTAATTCCAGCTTCAAATCACCGATTATTTTTATTTCCCCACAAGGAACATTGGCTCTCATATATAAAACTATTTTAATCATAAAACTGATTCTCTATTATTGACAATTGCTTAGCTTGATCGGATAGAAGAGAAAAAAATAAAGTTTGTGGTAAAAAAAAAGATTATGTGCTAAGCCGATCTTAGAAATCAGCATTCAAAATTCTGGCTTTGACTCAAACATCAACTTCTTGTACTTTGGGTAAATATGCAATTATTTCAACGAGTTAGGCGACTGGTGCATTATTATCAGATATTATAAAATACATTATTGTATGATTATACTTTATATTAAGACTTAGCATCTCTTCTGGATACCAGACAATTCTTTTGTTCATAGGAGTAGCTGAGACTCTTTAAAAGGTAGGTTTGGAATTCGCCACACACACACACACACACACACACACACACACACACACACACACACACACACACACACACACACACAGAGAAATAGGTACAAACAATATATATATATATATATATATATATATATATATATATATATATATATATATATATATATCTGATGATAATCTACAACGGCGTGTTTAACCAATATGATTGAAAAATGAGAACCAATTTGTTGACATTAACAATTGATTATAACGCTTCACTTATACGACTTTTATTTATAATCTTAAAATACCAAATAATAAAACAACTATCTGCTTTCTTTAAAATATCTATTTTAGAATATTACATTAATAAATTATAGAACTAATCGAATAATAACAAATAAATTGAAATTAAATAAATTTCCTGAAATAATAATTCAATAAAAATATTCAATTATGTTTTATAACAACCACAAAACAGATTTTAGAATAATTCTCAAACATAAAAATTTTAAAATTCCCAATTAACCGGCGTTCAGTGTTTTCAATGAGAATTTACATCAACAATTTTCATTATCATTTTAAAAACAATTCTAGAGTATCTGACGAAGTTGTATAAATTTTTAATTTGAACAAGTCAGCCATCATTTTTTAGTCATATTTCTCAACAACACATATACACGGAGACGAATACTCACACACACACGTATATATATATATATATAATTTCCATTCTTATTTCTATTTTTATTTTAGTATCTATTTCAATAATTCTAGTAGCGTAAAAAAAAGAAGAAAAAAATGATACTATTTGTAAATAAAAATATTTCACAAACTGATATCTGGGAAAACAAATTTAATAAAAAAGAAAAGACAAAAACCATCTGTACTGTTTAAAAATTATCAACCATTAATGCAATGACTGACAAAAGAAAAAACCCACTGAGTTATTTAAGCTAATACATAAAAGAGCTCAATATACTAAGTTTAACAAAACTAGAATACCTAAAAGAGCCAGAAACTACCGACCCAGGTTTCACCTAATTGATCTTCAAGATTATTTCCGGCTCTTTCAGGTATTCTTTGTCTGTCTGTCTGTCTGTCTGTCATATATATATATATATATATATATATATATATATATATATATATATACCTAAAAGAGCCAGAAACTATCTACACAGGTTTCACCTAATGGATCTTCAGGATGATTTTTGGCTCTTTCAGGTATTCTTTGTCTGTCTCTCTCTCTCTATATATATATATATATATATAGCATATTCATTGACGTAGATTAATATTTAACATGACCACATCAAGAAACTTAATTCGATCTTAATAATCATTGATTCTTCTAACTTCTACAGAAAATTAACAGGTAAAAATGTCAAAAAAAAAAAAAAAATTCCAACAGTTTAAGTTTGATCGTATAAAATCCTGAAAGTTTGCTATTGGGTTCATATCCGGTTCTTGTTGGATTGAACAAAGCAATAAAGAGAATTGTTCCGTTGGTCAACAGTATTTTTATCAGAATAAAAATCTCTAGGGAAGCAATTCGCAACATAGAATATCCTGCGATTTTGAAGCCGTTAAGGTTTTTCCGCACCTAACACTAATTCTCCCTGACTCAATGTGTCTCGGATTATACACCCTGTGGCAGACACTTGACCAGTTATAAGAAATACGCCCATCAGTTATTCAACGGTATATTTTTCCGTCTTTGATAAAAAGTAATTGTTTTTAATCTCATTATTAATTAGTGGTTTCTTAAGCTCCCAGCGCGTTGCAAAGGCGAAGAAAAGGCCTTTTGGGGCTGGAATTCGCTCTTTATTCAGTATTATTTTTCAGTTAGACGGTAAAAGTCAGTCAGTTAAATTTGTATGTTATTAAGATAAAAACTCAAACGGAGCTAAGTCAAAAAAACAAGCACTCAATGTGAGGATTGAGTGTAGTCCGTCGTTCCGTCGGTTAAGATCTTGGTAAGATAACTAATGTTACTGATATCCAGAGAAAACGAAATTAGCCAAGGGAATCCAAGTGTAACAAATCCACCGAGAAAGAATTGGCGCTGATGTACGACCAAACAAATGACTCATCGATAATAAAAGCATTTTATACATTTAAGATGGTTGTTTGCACGCTTTTTTTCGTCGCGACGATCTTCTTCTTCTTCTTCTTCTTCTTCTTCTTCTTCTTCTTCTTCTTCTTCTTCTTCTTCTTCTTCTTCTTCTTCTTCAATGGAACTAACATATGCATTTGAAGTTTCGACCAATACCCAGACGTCGTCTTCTTATTTAAGAAACCAAACACACCGTGTGGGATATTAATCAGTGAGTTGCTGTTTAAGGGGTTAATAGGGGTTAGGATCACAGTGTGTCCAGAATAAGAAAATACTCTATACCAAAATATTTACCTTCAACATATCTTACAGTTTGTATTGACCCAACAATGACACCATGAGTAGGATATGACACAAGGTCAATTTTTTATCGGGCTGAAACTGGTTGAATTCAGAGTTTTTCTTCTAAACTGATTGCCTGACCAAAGCTAAAGAACTCAGTCTGCCCTACTGTTTTCCCATAACTGAAGAGAGAACAGATAGATTCATGCCATTTCTAAGGCCATAATTAATTACTGAAGTCAAAGTAGTAGTGTTTATTTCAGGAGCTAAAACCAGTTTCCATGACTAAGCATATTTGGGAAATCCAACTTTCTGTTCGTAATAAAATTTCGCCGTCCGTTGACATTTCTGGAAATCAAAAGAAATTTGGGGAACGAACACCTTTTGAATCTTTAACCCCTTTGAGACTTTCTTCTCACTACTGTCCATTTAGACGATATTGTTTTTGACACTTTTAAATTTCTTATTTCGTCGATTGTCATTATACAAACATTTTAAACAAGTTTATAAAACAAATTAGACGAGAGTAAAGAGTACAGATATACCCATCAAAAATGTCTAAAAAAAGAATAGAATTTCTTTCTCATTTGGTGAGAGTCACAAAGGCAGTTTACTTGCTGATTTTGTTAAGAGTGTGTTTTCGCGTCTACACCGATCATTATAATTTCTCAAAGAAGATCATTATTAGATTATTTTTTATAGATTATTTCTACACATTTTTCTGCTTGAATTCATATTAATCATTTTATAAATAGAAAGTGACTCCACGTCGAACCTAAAGTCCATCACTGGCAATCTTTAAGCTGGTTTGGAAAAAAAAGAATTTTATCAAATGTTGAAAAACACTTGAAAATATTTATTGGATAAAATAAAAACCAAGAGAAAAAATCAATGAAAAAATGAGACGGACTAAAAATAACATCCACGTGCAAGCACACACACACACACACACACACACACACACACACACACACACACACACACACACACACACACACTTAAATAATGAGGCGCTCGAGGCGTAACGGTTATCTTCGTAGTAGATGGACTCGGAGATCCAAGTTCAAATCCTAGACGAGGCTATGTACCTGTCATATCGCACTTATACCCTCGATAAAGACATGGATCTAATTATTCTCCCATCAGTTATGAGTAAATAGTAGGGCAGACTAGGATCTTTAACCTTGGTATGACAACCGGTCAAAGAGAAGGAAAACTCAGAATTCAAACCAACTGTACTCCCCTTATATTGCATCCTGCTTGTGGCGGAAATTTTGGGTAACCACACACACACACACACACTAGCAGAACAAGCCAGAATAGGCAGCAAATTTATTTTTAAAAATCACATATGTTTTGGAAATAAATTATAACGTTGGAGATTATTTTTATGAAATTATGTAATTAGTAGATTGTGTGACACCATTAAATAGTCTCTCGTCTATTAATATTGCCCCATGATCCTTCACTGAACAGACATCTGCTCGAACCGGAAACTAAGCTCAGTAATAATGATTTTTTATTTTGCTTTGATAATTCACTTGAATGAATTCGGTAAATTCAGAATTTCATAATATCTTGGAGAAGTTCTAAGTAGATAATGAGAAAAGTTCACAGAAAAGATGATACCCGAAATTGATGTATTTTTTTACTATAGTGATATTTAATTTAAGTATTTCTTTTGAAGGTTTTTTTTTAAAAGAAAAAACAATGAAAATTCACACGTTTTTTAATTTTATTTTAACCGTAAAGAAAATAAAAAAGAAGTGAAACGGATGACAACAGTTTATTCGTTAGATATGCTTTAACAACTTTTTTTCCCGTAACTATTTAACAAGATCGTTATGTCTGTTGCACTCTTCCAGTTAAAAAGTAATTACGTGTGTATGTATGTATGTGTGTGTGTATGTGTATGTATATGTGTGTATGCACCAAATTTCAACTGACTCTATTCAGTAGTTGGGTGTTTATACGATTACGACATACGTACTTTTTTATATAAAAAGTTTACGGAAACTTTTCCATTGACATTAACATAATGGCGATGTCTATCACCGGAAACTGAGAAGGCAAGCCCAAAACAAAATGAAAGAAATATGCAAAATAATAAACAAAACATTTAAATAAATACTTAAATAAAGTGGATGCCTCTGGGCGTCCAGAAGAAATAATAACAAATTTTCTTTTATCCATTCATTTCCTTAAAATGTTCTTGAAAAATAATAAATAAATAAAAGTAAAAAATAAAAAAATTAAAAAAAATGCAACAACGGCAAAAAAGTTAACGGTACTAATGTAAGTGATTTTATTTTGTAGGTTGAACTTTCCTTGCGTTGTTATCAACGAGGATTCATTTACAGATTTGTGTCAGCTGAAGGCGTCCTTTTTGCCAGAAGAAAATATAAACGTAATGAACTTGTTAGGGTTTATTTGTATTTACAAGAACAGATTTCGCCATTTTGTTGCTTTCAATAATTTTGTTAGGCTACCTCCTGCACTAGGCTACCGACCTGTACGATTAAAAACCTTCGCAAAAACAGCATGTGGTGATTTAGAATCAATATGTAGGGGATTATCTAACACAGGAATATAAAACCAATCATTAAAAAAAATCTATTCATGATTGAAGTGGTCGCGTATTTTTCTGTGAACGGCGTTTGACCTAAGGTAAAAAACCGGAATTTTGAATGCTATTAAAAAAAAGAACGAAAACGAAACATTGATTGATTGATCTTAATGGCATGTCAACTCGTCTAGGATTGCTTCATACCTATAAGTTAGGGAATTGCGTTCATTGTACGTTTATATTTACATTCCTGTAGTTGTTTCTTTAGAGTTTTTGCGCAGTTATATGAGATCAACTATTCCTATCAAATACAAATAATCTATACTCAATTATATGGTTTCAAGTAATTATTTCTATTTAATATCAATCCTTTGTTTGCAATTATATGGTTTCATGGTAATCTTCGAAATAAAAAGCTAGATGGGAACTACACTAGAATGCTATGAACTATTTTAAATAAATCCTGGAAGTAACACCCCATGAAAAACACTGCTGTACGGCCACTTACAGCCCATCTTAAAAACCATCCAAATGAGACGAACAAGACGTGTAGGACACTGTTAACGTAGCAAGGATAAACGACACTCTTCTATGGACTGCTACACATGGACGTGCCAGTGTTGGACGACCAGCAGGATTTTATTTTCATAAGGTCTGTGCGGACACAGGAAGATCTTGAAGATCTGCCGAGAGCGATGGATGATAGGGATGGATCGAGTGAGAGAGAGAGAGAGAGAGAGAGAGAGAGAGAGAGAGAGAGAGAGAGAGAGAGGGAATCTGCGTTGTCGGTGCGACTTGATAATGATGGTTTTAAGTAACCATTGTAACTATTAATAATACTTAGTAAACATTTATAATTTCAAGTAACTATTAAGAATACAATTTATAGTTATATAATATTAACTATTCTTATCGAAAACGAATAATTTTTAAACAAATCTATTTGACCCATACATGGGATCCTAACAGGTACTACCACTCCGGGTCAGAGTGGATCTGAGAGTAATGGCAATGAAGAGGTACTTCACATTCCCCCAGATCTCCAGAACTAAGGCATCACCTCAGAATCAGTTTAGTGTCATACTCAAAACCCCACTTTTTGGGGGTCTTACTCCCTTGCACAGTCAGCGTGTTTTAAGTTCCACCGAAAAGGTGATTGGAGTACTGCTGCAACATAGTCTTCCAACTGTTAACCTCCCTTGCCACATTGGCCTGGACTCATAAGTTTCCTCCATGTTAACTTTAACACACACACACACACACACACACACACACACACACACACACACACACACACAAACAAATAAACAAACAAAAATTATTTATTATTCTTGTTATCTGTTTTGGTGACTGAGATTGTTGCATATTTTCTATCCGTCTTAGTCGGTGAAAACGGCTCTTTTCTTCCCACAGTGAAGAAAACAAAAACATACTTTCGGGACATCTGTCGTAGTGATCGCATCTCGCAAGTGATTGTGAGTGAGCTTGATTTTTTACAGATGACTTACTATTAAAATAGAAATAAATAAATTTTCTTTTAAACGAAAGATACCAGGATTTGATTATTTCCAGTCGAATGTTATTCAATGAAAATGGGTATTATTAGTTATCATTTACATTATTGTTCGTGAGTAAGTACAGTCTTGAATTTTATTAATTAACGAAAGATGTCAGGATTTGATTATTTCTGGCAGGATATAATAATCATTGTATTATGTTAATAAAATCTTTGGTTTAGAAGAATAATAACTTTTTATAAAAAAATTGTTTGTGGTATACTTATTTATAGACGATACTATATATACGAGGATCATTAGATAAGTTTCCAGACTTTTTTTCATATTTTATTGATAGTACACGCATGAAACTCTAGTCCCTTTCGAAGTAATCTCCTCCGGCTGCAATGCACTTGTTGTACTGTTCCAACAACTTCATAAGTGACATTCTTCTATGAACTCCTACACATGGATGTGCCAGTGTTGGCTGACCAGCAAGAACTTACATCAGCTCTGTGCAGACACTGGATGCAGTTTGGAAGACCTGCAAAGAGTGATGGATGATAGGGAGGGATGGAGAGAGCGAGAGAGAGTCAGAGAAATACGTGTTGTCTGTGCGACTTGCTGCTGCTGCTGATATATATAAACGAACAGATTTTCTACGCCCGCTCTGTCAGCTGATGGCGGCTGTAAAATACGCCGACTGCACCACTGTGAAGAGGTAATACCCCTCCCGCCTATAACGAATATCCTGGATATTACGCTAAACTGATGGTGAGGCTTGAATTCCGGAGCTTTGGTGGATGTGGTTTAACGCTTTATTGTCATTAATTCCAGATCCTTTGCTACCTGGATAGGTAGTACCTTTTAGGATTCCATCTATGGGTCAAATAGAAGTATTTAAATATTTGTTATATTTGGAAACATTTAACCGTGAGTAAACAAAATGAATAGTTTTGAATAGAATTATTAGTATTTGATAACAATATTGGAAACCTGTAAGCAGAGAGAATTATTAGTATTATATCGAAATACTTGAAACCACTTCGAGTTCTAAGTATGATACTAAACTGGATCTGATAGTGAGGCTCTAGTCTTGGAGTTTGGATAATGTGGAGTAGTCCTTCATTACCATTACTCTTAGGCTGTATGTTAGAAGTTCACGAATAAGCTGTGAAAAATGACTTCATATTGGAAAAAATGGAAGAAACAGAAATATGTAAAAAGTGGTTTTCTTTCAGAAATTAATCAAAATTTTTCTTTATATCTAAAACATTTTTTTGTGTCATGTCTATATTTTGGCGTCGATAGAACATTGCTAAAATATTAGATTAACCAATTGATTGATTTTAACGGCATGTTAAACCGTCTGGTATTATCTTATGCTTAAAGGTTAGGGAATTGAGTACATTGTATGTTTATATTCATAGTTTTTGTGCAGGTTTTAACACAAATAATTTACAAACAGATTTATTTGATTCATAGATAGGACACTAACAGGTACTAGCACTTCGGAGCAGAGTGGACCTGGTAGTAATAGTAAAGATGAGTACTCCACACTCTTCAGATTTCCATAAAATGAAGTTTAATGTCATACACAGGACACTCCATTTGGGGGGGGGTATTCTAAGCTCGAATAGACATTGAAATATTAGAATTATCTAATCAAAACATATCTTTTATCTCTTTCTGGAGCGACCTCGGGAATTTTTATTTGTGTATATATTATGTAAAGTGAGGTAAATATTAAACAATGATGTAAAACAGCTATGTAAGTTCCTGTGTCGTATAAATTAGTTCGCTTTCTTTAGCAAGTTGTAACTACTATCAGATGGATTTGGATGACAGCTTTAGCCTCATGACCTATTAAAAAAAGTTCAAGTTAAGCAATGGAAGTTGGTCATGCATGGACGATTTAGACTTATTGCCTATCTCAACAAAAAATGTCATTTGTACAAAGGTGGATCAATAAAACTTTTCATCCAGTTATGTTTAAGCTGTGTAATCATTAAACATATTACCAAGATTATTTTGAAAAACTATATTTTTCGTCGTTTGGATACAGACTTTTCGACGTAAGCAAGAGTTTGATATAAAAGGATAATTAGAGTGTGTATTTCACACTCTACTTCTTACGTCGAAATCACTTTTCATATAGCTAAACATATCTTAAGTAACCAATGTTAAATTCCATTTCATAATGATTAAAGACAGAGAAATGTGATTCGCACGTATACCCCCAATATATATATATATATATATATATATATATATATATATATATATATATATATATATATATATATATATACCAACACCTCTACATGAGCAAGATGCGATGCAAGGTCAGTTTTTAGGTACAGACTGAAAGGTTTTTTTGCGTACCTATCTAAGAGGCTCTTGATAAATAAAAGTGTTGTAAAACCAGTAAAACCAGTTAACTAAATATAATATTAAAACTTAATATCTTTGCTGACCTTACCTTTTGCGTATTCATTTTTCTTTCGTTGGATTTGCCAAGATTATATATATTTTGTAATACTCACATGTACATAAAAAGAAATAATTGACCAATAACTTGACAGATAACATTAGTATTTTATTCCAAATGAATTAATACATTAACAGAAAACAAGACAAACGAAAAATTCTTACTATCCGTGACACTACCGTCTTACCTAGAACAATAACATAATCGCTTGAACAGAGAGTGTACCGGCCAAGCAATTACTAAAGACCTTCTGTCGCTGAAGTTCGTCTTTCGCTGAAGACAGCTGACTAATGTTCTCCCGAACAGCACGGTATCTCTATTTATACGATCTGTTAGTTTACCATTTCCATTTACAGGCGATCGGTGTTCAAACGCTAGTGTCTCACATTATTTAAATATGACAATATATATATATATATATATGTGTATGTGTGTATGGTATTGTCCATAAATCGGTACACCCCCAAACAATTTTTACAGATAAATGCGTTATTTTTCTTCAAAAGAAAAGAGGCCACGGTCTTATTCATGGGGACGTACTTAGTCTAACGGTTATCGTCCAAAGAAATAGAATCGGTGACCCGAGTTCAAATCCTGGATGAAGTTGTTTGTGTTTCACTTCGCGTTAGTTCTCTTAGAAAGGAGTTTGATGAAGACCAACAGGGATTTTATATATTTCTTGTGAAACATATATAATCAGAATGGATATTATTAGTTACTACTTATCACAAAAATCTAAAGCATTAAAACTCTATAATAAAAGATTATATATATATATATATATAATGATTTCACATTAAAAAATGGTTTGAAAATATTACTGATGCAGATTACACAGATGATCTAGCGCACCTGCTCGTGCGAGATTTCTGCTGTATAGCCTAGAGCGGGCAGCAAGCGGCATCGGTCTCTATTTGAATAGAATTCATGAGTTATAATCAAGATGGTACCATCTCCTCATAAAACAGCAAACATCTGAAATTAGTAGACCAGTTTATATATTTTGGTAGCAATATCTCATCTATTAAAAACGACATCAACATTCGCACAGGAGAGACATTGACTACAATAGACAGGTTAACGATCATTTGTAAATCTGATCTCTGATAAGATAAAAGGGATTTTTCCAAGTCGTAGCTGCGTCAGTACTATTGTATGGCCACACCACTCTGGCTCTAACGAAACGAATGGAAAAAAAGCTATATGTAAATTATACAAGGATACGGCGTGCTGTTTTAAACAAATCTTAGAAGCAGTAATCTCTAAGACAGCAACTGTACAGCTACTTACCTCTCATCTCACAAATCATCCAAGACGAAGAAGACATGTTCAGTACTGCTAGAGAAGTAAGGACAAACTCATGTGATGTTATCCTATGGACACTTACACGTGGACACACCAGTGTTGGCTGACCAGCAAAACCTTACATTCATCAGGTCTGTGAGAGGATTACCAAGAGCGATGAACGAAAGGGACGAATGGTGAAAGAGAGTCAAGGGAATCTTTGCTGTTAGCACGCGTTGATCATAATGATGATGGTATGTATAAGACTAATGAAAAACAATATACATATATATATATATATATAACTAAAATTTTCATTACCCTTGTATGTAAACGTAACTCACCAAAAAATAATACATTTCCTTAAAGATTTTATAAAAGCAATATACCTAGAATGCTGTCATTTGTAACTGATTGATAATTTTATTCCTGCTTCTTGTTATTTTCTTATAATCTAAAGTGTTGATATAAAAGAGATTGATATAGAATATCAATTAGGATTCTCTCCTCTCTCCAAGATAGAAACATGACTATTATTATGGACCGCTGTTACAACTAATTCACGGCTTGTATAGTAGTAGGCAGGACACAGTAAGAAATAAAGAAATAAAATTCAGTCAAAGGATGCTTGAATGGTGCCCAATGAATACCAGACAAAAGAGACCTCTCGGATGTTAGCACAGTCATTGTAGAAGTTAGGAAAACCTTTGTTCAGCATTGGACTGGCCATGGCTGCTCCTGTTGCTGCTGCTGCTGATGATGATGATAATGAGGATGATGATGATATAGTATCAATTTGGACTCTCCCTCCAAAGACAAAATAGTCACTTGGTAGTTGAAAACAGATTAGTTTATAATTTTTTAGTATTTTCACTATTTACTTATCTAAAACATTTGAATAATTTCATGTTATTAATCTATTTTTTGTTTTTTAAATATCATTGCAGTTTCTATTTTTTAAGTATTTAGTTACATATTTTAGAAATGTTTCTAAACGAAGTAACAAAAACAGCTTACAAAATATGTCTCCAGATTTGTCGATAAAACTTTACCTCATTTAAAATATTTTATCATTGATGTCAATTTAAAACATGGACTGCTGAAGCATGAAAGACTAAAGCCTCGTTTTGTAACTGAGGAAGCAAATGAAAAGCCTTTTCAATTCGAGTTGCTGTGACCTGAAAAAAAAAATGTACGAAATTCAATAGCCTCTGTTTCATTTTTAGCGGTTTGTAGAAAGAGAAATTGTTCAAGTGTGGTAAGAATTGCCGAGTGAATGTATCGTCATTATTATATGAATTATTCAGACCAGTATTTTTTCAAATTTGTTGCCTTAATCTTTACATTTCGGCGGGTGCTTTCTCGTTCTGAAATAATTTCCTGAAATTTTGGAGATTAATTATTTTTTTTATTATTCGATAAAATATTCATGCTAGTGTCTCCTACTTCGATCACTAACGTTCAACTGGGATTTTTTTCCGGTTTTGAGTCATATGAAGATTTTTAAATGTTGAATTGTTATTATTTCATTTCCAATTATGACTAGTGGCAAATGTTTTGTCGCTTTCATGACGACCATTTGGAAACTGTATTTTCCAGTTTTCTTAACGCCTACAAACTTTCTGATAACTCTAGAATAAAACAATTTCGCTCATTTTTTTTACATGTTATTTATTTATTTATTTTTATTAATTTTTTACATTTTATCAGCCCTGAAATGTGGACAAATTACAAAGAATCGCCCAAAAGCGATTCTCGATCATTTTCTTTTAAATTTTAAAACTTAGAAATTTTTCATTTTTTTTTTACTTATGAATCTCTTTGATTTCTGTTTTTCTCTGGAGGACCCTCATAACCATTTGATGTTTTAAAAGATCCTATAATATTTTTTATAATTAAATATTATTTGGAATTGTATAAAAGTCATGAAAATGTTTTGCGTATTGTAGATGGATAACTAATTTATTACTCATAAACTAAATTTTATGGCAAATTAATGTTCACTAGTAAAATAAGTCATAAGTCTACAAGGATATGTTTAAAAAAAAATGACACTGTTTTATTCTATTGATCCCGGTTAAGAAACCATTGGTTTAGAAGAATTGATATCGACAAGTTAAAAGATTTAATTTATGACAGCTGATACTATATACACTCTGAAGGCCGGAGAACACATCGTTGAAAACGTAGTAATTGAACCAAAAACATAGGTTTTACTAGTTCATGATAGTAATGACTTAGTGGCATTTGCTATAGAGAGTGGGTCAGGAGGAAGGTATTATGGAAGATCGGCAGTTGCCCTTAGAGCAAGTCTACCCACTTGCCACCACCAATATCAACGAAGGGAAGGGCAAGGTCTGGTACAACCTAGCACCAATATCTTAGCAGGACTTGTTAGAACTAGAGTGAAGACCAGAACAGACAACCTTAGCGATTCCCTTGTTTTGATTCAGTTTTTCTTCTCTTAGACTGATTTCCCAAGCAGGCTAGGGAGCTCCGTCTTTCGTACTGTTTTATCTTTAATTGGTTGATAGTTTGCGAAATAATGGCAATAATTTATCTCGAAACCACTAAGAAGGTCGTGGAGCGCACCAGCCAAAAAGTTGTTATCAAAAAACAATGAAAAGGATACTAGTTCAAATAATTAACAGAATTATGACAATGCCTCATGTCAGATATTTGAGAAACCATAGGTGAAAACCTCGTCATCATCAAGGCCTGTCGACAGTACGGAATTCCTTTACTCTCTCGCGCCACCCACCCCTGGCAGCTCCCTGCAGAGCTGATGAATATCAGTTCATACTGGTTGACTTTCACTGGTGTGTCCATGTGTTGGAGTCCATTGGAGAATGTTGCTAATGAGTTCGTTTTTACTCGTCCAGCGAGTCTTTCTCGTCTTACTTGGGTGCTTAGAGAGATGGGAGTTGCTGTTTTGTGAGGTATTGCTTCCAGGATTTCTTAAAAACGTATACAACATCCTTGAGAATATTTGTCAAGATTATTGATGGAATAATGATAAAGCAGTATTAGAGATATATCCACGAAGATTAGAAATCATATTAGTAAAAAAAAATCTGTTAAACACCAAAGATGAGGATACTAGTCCGAATAATTCGTTAATGGAAGAGTTCTGGAGGTAAAGGAGACTTACTGTCATTCGATCTTCAGGGATAATCATTCAAACGTCCTAAGATAACAAATGAATTTCATTATAAAAGTGATAGTTTAGATTATCAGTACAAATATAAATAAGAAATGACGTCAGAGACATTTGTTTAGAGATATTCATGAAAGTTCTTTCGTCTTCAAGCGTTTGTTTGTTCTGAAAGCAGCAAGGAATTCTGGGTAATGGTGTTTGGCAAATTTCCCATAGATGAAGTGAGCGTCATTTGATATTTATGCAAGGATAGACGTTCTAATGGAACGCGTCCAGTCCTTTAAGAGTAATCAGTTTTCAGACACGCGTGGGCAGTATATTTAATATAAAACGGGTGGAGTATAGCGCTTCAATCATGATGGCAGAAGCGATAGCAACGTAAAAAAAAAATTACAAAGTAAATAAACATCTATATGCGCATGCGCAACTAATATTAGAAGAAATTCACAGGTCGTAAGATATGCACATCAACAATAATAAACTTGGGCAAATACAAATCGAAATATTAAAAAGAATTACAGTAATAAAGAGATATTTTCAAGCCAGTTCACATCTAGTTAAATACACGTAGCTGAGTCTGAGCTAGTCTACGAGGGGAACCTCCGTGGTGTCATGGCTAACGCGCTGAACTACGGCTTCGAAGAGAGCGAATTTGAACTCTAGTCACTCAGTCATGGTCACTATCGGACAAATACATATAGGAAAGATATGACCCTTTTTATCTCCTCCTGTATTCGCCAATGGTCTGGGAGACCGGGGTTCAATCCCAGGTCGAGTCATACTAAAACCTAAAAAAATGGTACTTGATGCTGCCTTGCTTAACACTCAGCATTATTAGGTAAGGATCAAGTGTTAAGTGGAGCAATCCAGGGAATGGAATAGCGCTCCCCCTACACCTCGGTGTAGTAGCTATTGAAAAGGGAGCCTTCGGATCACCTTCGACTGAGGACTGAGGTATAGTTTAAATAGTATCATTGCTATTCTACAAAAATCAAATAACCTGTAAAGGTTGATATGCCATTAAACAAAGAAACAAAGTTTTGCCAACGATACTATTTAGCAAACAGGTGGTCCAGGATGAAGTCTCTTATTTATTAATCCAAGCTTGGTATAGCACAAGGACACTCACTACAGTAGTAAATGTTTACGAGTCTAACTTGCTAACAATTGTTCGAAACGAAGACATCGTAAACAAGTTTTCATAAGTTTTCATCACCCGAAGAGTGACTTATTGTGTTTGCTTGCATATGAAACCTCTCTATTCACAGTGTTCTGAGTATAGCACTAAAGTACGTCTGGTAGTGAGGTTCTATTTCTCGGCCACTGGGGAGTGTAGAGACGCCTCTTTGTTGCCATCATTCCCTGGTCGACGTTGACCTGGAGTGGTTATTCCTATTAAGGTTCCATCTTTGTGTCAAATAGATCTGTGTGAAAACTCTTAGTATTAGATAGAGATAACTGAAACCAAATGATTGTGGGCAAACAAATTATTATTGTCACTTCTTGCAAGTTTTTCACATCAGCGTTAGCCCTGAGGGTTTTCACTGGAGTCTGAGTGTCAAGTTTCCACGTGTTTCAAGGACTCTTCTCAAAATCTCAGAGAATTTTATATGTCTCATTCTCTAGGTTTGTGCATATACCATTTGTTCGTACGGCCGAATTTCAATCTCTTGCACAATTCCCAGTGGATCACCTTTCTCACCCAGTCGTGTCTGATCTTCTACTCTTTGTGTGCTTGTTTCCTACGTTCGCTTATTATGTGGTTCACTGTTTCATCTCTTTCTCCACATAATCTATACTTGCTATTCTGTCGAGTATTATTAATATTTGCTTTAATGTACTTGGTTATTATGGTGTTGTTTTGTGCTGCCAATAACAGAGATTCAGTTTCTCTTTTGAGGTTTCCCCTTCGTAGCCATGTCTATGCCTTCAATCTCGCCAGTTTTTGGTTTAAAATATCCATACGATTATTTTTCTTCCGATTTCTGTTTTCTAGTTTTTGTTTTCATGTTGTCAACTGAGTTACTGGCTGCTGTAATTAATTAATTAATGATCTATTGATAAATTGATTCTTTGCTCTTTTTAAAATATTAATCGAGTTCTTGTATTGCTGCATTTACGCAATCCTCAAAGCTTTTCCTCCTTCTTTTCTTGACTCTTATCGTCTGTCTATTTTCATCTCTTGAATGTAACGCTTTGGGCAGAGTCATCAATTTTCTGGTCCTTTTAGTCATTTGACAGAATTGCTTGTTAGTTCATTTTAATTATCATATAACCCCTTGCAAGTTTTTCACACCAGCGTTTGCTGATAGTGTTTCACTGGAGCCCAAGTGACAGCAAGTCTCCTCAGATTTGCAGAACTCTTCTCAGTATTCTGGCCGATCTGAGTAATGTTGCAGTTTATCTGATCTCGGTTCGTCCTTCGATGTCCAACTCTTCTAGTCCCCTTATCAAACCTTTGGCATCAACGCCACTTTCATGTTCCACGGCTTTTTAAAAACTCTTTGGCTCGGTCTTGTTTCTCTTTTCGTTTTCTCTGATTTTCACTTGGTGGTCCACCGGGACGGCAAAGTCCACTATTTGGCTGGTTGTCTTTTTTTGTTAATTATCACTCGGTCTAGTCTTCTGGGGATCTGTATATCCAAGTCCCAGAGAATTTTGTGAGTCTCATTCCCAAAGACGGTTTGTGCAGCTATCATTTGTTCGTATAGTCAAATTTCATTTTCTTGCACAATTTTCAGTAGATCACTTATCCATCCAGTCGTGTCTAGTCTATCACCTTTTTTAGGCTAGTTTACTGCATTCACTTATTATGTGATTAATTGTCTCATTTTTTCACCACACAACCTACACTTGCTTTTCTCTTGCGTTTTATCTATTTTCGCTTTAGCATGATTGGTCCTTAGGGCGTTGTTTTGTGCTACTATTTGTAGAGATTCAGTTTCTCTCTTAAAGTTTCCCCTTCTTTGTCATGTCAAGTTTTCTCGTGTGAGATTTCATCATTTTGTCGCGTGAAATATCCAGGCAGTTGTTTTTCTTCCAATTTCTGTTTCCTAGTTATTGTTCTGTTGTTCATTACGTTATCTGTACTGTTTCTGGATGTAAGGCCTTATGCATCGTCATTAGCTTTATTGTTCTCTAGTCCATTTGTCGAAGTTCATCCTGTAAAATATTGTTATTGTGGGTGTTAGTATTGCTTAGTAGGCTTAAGTAGGTTTAAGGACAACATAAGGCATTCGTGCTTTAGTTAAGGCATATTTATTCTAAATCAGCAGAGTGTGTGTAAGTATTCCTACGCCAAGGGGTTGTTATCTTGCGCGTAGAGAAATAGTCCGTGTTATTACTACATCACCCTTACCAATGGAAAAGAAGGATGTTACTATATTCCTTGTTTATTTGTTTTATATCTTTTTGGCCTGTGTATTTCACGACCACTTCTTGTTGTGTTGCATGTTGGCTGTTTTATACTTTTCTGGTGTGAAACGTTGTTTGTATTTGCGAGTCCTTTTTGCAATGAAGTGGTGTGGTCATTAAAATGAACCTGTTTATGGCTGGATGTTTCTGCTGCTCTTATTTGGACTCTGTTTCGTCTCATCTGGGAGTTGAAGGATGTATGATCTGGGTTCTGCACATCTACTTGTGATTGTTGCTGGTTTCCATTTCCCAGTTTGGTCATCAAATATACGTACATCTTGCCCAAGGACAAGTGGTGGTAGATCATGAGCTGTTCTATCATGATACATTTTCTGCATATCCTGTCTGTGTTTCAGTTCTTCATGGATATGGTCAGTTGAAACTTTGGCAATTAAGTTTGATCTTAAAATGCGATTGTTTAAGAGTTCAGCTGGACTTTAAGGTTATAGTTGATCGGTGTTATTCGCAAACACAGCATTGCTAATTTAGGACCTCTTCCTGCTTGCTTAACCTTAATTAGAGCTCTTTTAATTGTTTGGATTTGTCTTTCAATAAAACCATTGGATTTTGGGAACTTTGGTGATGATGTGATCAAAATGCTATTATTGGGAGAATTCTTTGAATGCTTCACTGGAGTACTGTGGTCCATTGTCACTAACAACTCTGCTGGGAATACCATGTTCAGAGAATACTTGCTTCCTTGTTGATATGACTATATTACTTGTTGTCAGGCCATTCATATTGCTTGTTGTCAGCCATTATCAGATATTCATGATTATTGCAGTTAAACAAATCTGTGCCGACAACTTCCCATGCTCTGCTGGGGATGTAAAGTTTCCTTTGGTTGTGCCGGAAGGTTTTCCTGGCATATTGAACAATTCTTGATCATGTTCTCGATATCTGCATTATTTTCTCCCAGTATACAGCATCTCTGGCTTGAAGTCGTTTTTTCTCAACACCTTGATGGCTGTAATGTAGCTGGTCCACGATAGTTTTTTGTTGGGTTTCAGGAATAATAATTCTTGATCCCTTCATGATGTAACCGTCATTGACAGATAGTTCATCTCTGTATGGCCAGTATGACAGTATTACCGGTGGTAAATCCTTAATTGAATCTGGTCATCTTGCTGTTATGATTCCTTGTAGTTGATCAAGTACTAGATCAGCTTTGGTATCTTTTCTTATTATCTTGTTTTTGACCATGTTATCAAGCTCCTGTTTTATATAGTCTTTAAGTGAAATTGGGGTTTTTCTAGGTGCGTCAATATGTATGGATGTATGTTTTTGTTGACCGATAGTCTGACAGCACCAGGCATGGAGCCAATTTTGTCGAACTGATCAGGATACATCTGCATCAGGTCTTTGGTTGCATTTATTTGTGTTGCTGCAGGAGTTTGGAACGCATCTTCATTCTTGACTGTACAGTGAAGAGTAATTAGTTTGAGCTGTTCCAGCGATGGTAGCCCTAGTACTGCTGGTCCTTGTACGTCTACAATGTGGAAGGCTTCAATGTACGAAGGCTTCATCTCTTTGGGTCATATTAATACAATTGAACGTCAGGCTTCCCATTTGTTCCTCATCTTCTCTGTTGTTGTATACTGCATCAGTTTTCCAACACTGTTTTCGCCAATATTGTAGTTGATAGTGAGATTTTGGCTTTTTGTGTTCTCTGCTTTGTGACCTCGGCCTTTGTTTTGGTTTTGTTCCGTTTGACAAACATACTGATGCCCAGTGGTTTGCTTTACCACATGTGTTGCATTTTGATCCGAACGCTGGACAAGCTTCACGGTGAAAAGCATGGCTTTTACCACATTTGAGACATTTATTTGACATAGTGGAAAGTGTCGGTGTTCTTATGGCTTGTATATTAGTATTATCCACATTATTATTATTCACCATTGCCCTCAGTTGTTTAATGTGAATATTGGAAGCTTCGTATGTTTTGCCAATACTAACAGTTTCTTCCAGGGTTAGAGTTTTGTCTTTTCTTAGAATCTCCTTTTGGAAGTCTGCAATGGGAGTACTGGCGATAATGAGTTCTATTATCCGTTGCTGTTGCTCATGTTCTGTTAACGAACATCTAAGTCATTCGCCTGCATCTGTTGACAAAGTCGTCTAACGATTCCTCAGTTTCCAGTTTATAAGTCATTAATTTCAAACAGTTTATTCTAAAATTTTATTTAGGTTTGAGTTGTTCAATGAACTTATAAAAAATAATTTCAGGTGTACGTTTTTCTTCCTCCGTTAATAACCATATTTTTTTTAAAGCTTCATTCCCAACTCTCAATAGTATGTAGTTTACTTGTTCTATTTTTATCTTATTGACAACAAAATACAACTCCAATCGCTTTTTAAACAATTTAAATGTTTCAGCTAGATTTGAGGATTGCCAGTCCATATAAGGGATATCATTATTAGCCATTATAAATGTTCTACGTTGAACGTGTTTACAAAAAATATACAAATTCAAGATGGCGGTATCACGTAAAAAAAACGACGCACGTGGCAATAATTAAAAAGAGCTTGAATTATTTACGTGGTAGGTTTTTTTTTTGAAATTCTGTAAAAAGATAACGTTTTGTTGATTTTTTTCCCGAGTTTGTTTGTTGGGCTTTTTGTCAAGAAGTGTCTTCGGTTTGTTTCTTTATACACGGATTTTCGGAGGTTTTTTTTTTAACCTTTATATGTTGTTTTCGTTTTTTAAACCTTTAAATGTTGTTTTCGTTTTTTAAGCCTTTAAATGGTTTTTTTTATAATCCTGGGTGCCACCATGTAATATATTGTTGTTGTGGGTGTTAGTATTGCTTAGTAGGCTTAAGTAGGTTTAAGGACAATATAAGGCATGCGTGATTTAGTTAAGGCATATTCATTCTAAATCGGCAGAGTGTGTGTATGTATTCCTACTCCAAGGGGTTGTAATCTTGCGCGTAGAGAAATAGTCTGTGTTATTACTACACTTCCCTCGTCCATTACATGAATGGTCCCGAATATCTTAATAAGGAGACACTCCAGGTGTTTATCCGTTTGATGTGCACTGTTAATAGAGTGTAACCTCTGATCAACATTCACTCGAACTGAAACGGAAGATTAGATAATATATTTTTTAAATAATTCAATTTAACTTTTAATCTCTCTCTCTCTCTCTCTCTCTCTCACACACACACACATACACACACGTGAACATATAGTTATGACTGAAATTATCAGCGCAGTCAAATCTTTTTTAGTTTATTGAAAATAATTAGCAAAATAATTGAATAGTAAAGATTTCTTGCAAAACAGAGATAGTTATTGGTTATGCACACAAACAAAAATTTTGAATATTTAATTTTAAATAATTGTTATTTTCTAAGTTTAAACAGAAGTATGGGGCACCCACGGAGAATCGAACTCACTAACAATGGTTTACTAAACTACATAGCTAACCATTACGTCACGTGAGGTGCCCAATTTTAAGTAGCTGTAAAAAATGTCCCAAATTAATGGCACAAGAAAATAAATCGCAAATCATTTTTGAGCCATAACATTTTTTCGAACCATCTTTCATAATTTGCAACTTGTAACCTGTGACAAAATTAGTTTTCAAAAATGTTTTGCGACTTTGGATCTTCAAATTGTCACGAATTTTAAAAAATTAATTCCATAAATTTTCATTTAGATTTAAGTTAGCACTCTATGAAGGTTCTAGTAAAACATTCTCTTATTTTGAAAATATTTCTGAAAATATTTCTAACAAATAGGATGTTTCGAATTTCAAAAATATTTCTGAAAATATTCCTGAAAAGAAGGATGTTTTGAATCTCTCGGCTCTGCTTCGTAAACGAAGATCACGTTATAAAGCTTAGCACTCACGGCAATTGCAAGCACGCACGTGGCTGTGGAGACCAATGTGATATTAGCAGGGTCAACCGCAGAAAGGTTTCAAGGGAGGAGACTGCCTGGTGGATTGTGTGACGCCAGGTGTCGTGGTCCGCACCTAGTCGATGTGACTGGCCCTCACACACTTCTTCAGAAAGTCTTTGTACCGTTTCTTCGGTGCTTCTCTGTCGTCATAGCTGGTCGAAAGTTTGCCACACATGGTGATCTTAGGCAGGCGGTGATTCTTCATTCTAGTGAACTCTGTCAGCTCAAAGACCTCAACATGGGAGATAGTTGCACTAGTGGATGTTGAATATAGTGTGAAGATATCATTGATAGTAACGTTCAAGGAGTCGGTGGTGGATATGTTTTTAGTTTCTTTGCAGATTTTAGCATCAGACAAAATAGTTCATTTCGAGTGAACTGATGAATTGTTTTTCGTTCAGTCTCTCTGGTACTGAGGGCGGTACTCTTCCCGGGGTGTCAGCTCATAAAGAAACTTTGTTTTTGGATTTCCAGTCAGAAGATCTAGGAAGACTTCGTAAAGCAGGATGTTATATGCTGCAAAGCTCTGTCAAAGTGGGCCAGAAGGGCAGTGTCATCAACAAAGCGGTCTCTGTTTTTCAAGGCTCTTGGTGTGAACCTATAATTGCTCAAAAGGTGCCCACCAAGGTGATTGCGAATATAGATGCGCTCTTCGCCGTCTAGTTTTTCAGTGGCCTGTTTCAGCATCATACTTAAGAAAACGACTACTTCTAGAGTTGGTGCTAGGACACAACGTCGTTTTACTCCTGTGATTATCAGACAGAGCTCCGAGAGTTCGCTATTGAATCTGATGTGGTCAAGTTGATTTTCATGCAGTTAGATAACAATGTTTTCGAGGCAGCTGATTCTTTTCATGATCTACCACATTCCTTTACTGCTCACTGTATTGAATACTTTGGTTTGGTCGATAAATACTGCATGGGAGGGGGCGTAGTGGTTAACGTACTGGACCACGACATCGTCGTAAGCGAATTCGATCTCCCGTCGCACTCTTACAATCACTTTCTGACTAATACCCCCCTGGGGAAAGTTATGAACATCCTTACCCCATCTATGGCTTAAATAGTATCACTGCTTTCTTCTACAAGGATGGCTTGGGCGTTAAATAACCCACACAGATTGAAATGCAATTAAATAAAAAAAGGAAAGAAAAGAAAAAAGAGAAGAATGTAGAATAGATTTCTATGATCTATTCCCCGCATTTCTCATGGAGCTGTTTGAGGACAAATACTATGTTTATGTTGATTCAGTTGGCTCTGAAGCTACATTGGTTCGTTGGAATGTGATCTTATGCGATGGAGGGTGCCAATCTGTTCAGAAGAATCTTTGTACAGATTTCCACCCTTATTCTTCGACAAAATGATGTTTGCGTCGTGGATATTTTGCTCCTCTCGCAACAACAGATAAAGAGACGAAGTTTTTAATGTAACACTAGGTTTCCATACTTCCAAATTTCTGTTGGGATTCCATCAACATCGGGTGCTTTCTAAATGGTCTTTGCGGTCGGTAAATTATCCAGTTCCGCTTTTATATATTGTTGGGTAATGGGAGAATTGTAGGGTCTTGGATTAACATGGAAGAAACCCTAGAAGTGTTCTGACCAATAGCTCAAGTTGTCCTGTCTATGATGAGCAACTGGCTATTTGTACTGCGTAAGGGATTGCAAAACTGGTATGCAGAGCCATGACTGCTGAATGGTATCGTCGTCTCCATGTCGACATCAGGTGATCAATATTCTGAAATGCCTGCATGCAGAATTGGGACTTGGCGTTTTCTTCCTTTTCCTCTCATTTCAAGATTTTATGTGTGACTGGTGGGCCTGTAGATGTGTGGGCGTGTCCTTTAATCCTACGTGGGGTAGTTTTATGGTGGAATTCAGTGTACGCTGTACGAGCTCCACTCCTTACAAACAGCTTTATCTGCCATGATCCTGCCAGCTATGACGTTGACGGCGAGGTTCCTGCATCGTAAGTTTTACATCAAAATTTGACTTTCTCCCAGACAGACTGCTTTACGAGGTTAACGAATTTTGTCTCCTCGTATTTCTATTGATACTATCTGACCTATAGATAGGAATCTAACTAGCATTATCCTTCCGTGCCCAAGTAGTAAGAGAGTGATGACAACTAAAGGATTACTCGACACTCCCCAGAATTATACAACTCTCAAACTGATGTCTGGCTATCGGATGCAGTTTAGTGTCATTTTCAGGAGTGTTTCGGATCACTACGATACATAAAGTTTTAGACACGCCCCCAGTTTGAGATTTTAACAGACATTTTCAAACTGACATCCGATATTTTGCAATATTCTTCTCTTCTTCATTATACCATTAATTCTTACTAAGCTTCCAATATTTTTTAAAGAAAAACATTATCTAAACATGATACTCTTTCTTCTTCAATGTTTTCGCTCTATCAATGGTACCAGGAATCCGTCGGTTTAATCTTCCGTAGACGAGTAAGGCGCTTTCCCTTCAAAAGGTGGTGTAATGGGTAGGAAACTAAACGACATTTCGTGATGAGGTTCAGTTTTGAAGCTCTGGGGAGTGTGGATTACCCTTTTGTTGTCATTACTCCCAGGTTCACTCAATTCCAGAGTGGTATTTGGTCCCGATCTATGTGTCAAATAGAATTGTTTGAAAATTATTCATATTTGATAGGAATACTTGAAACCATATAACTGTGCGCAACTTATTAGTATAAAAATAGTTACTTGAAGCTATAATTGCTTATTATTATTATTTACTTGAACTCATATAATTGTTTTAAATAATTAATATTAGATCTGGGTGAAAACAATTGATTATCATTAAATACGAATAGTTACTTTAAACCATATAATTTTGTAAAAACTATTAGTATTAGATAAAAATACTTGAAACCATAAATCTGTGAACAATTTATTTGTATTAGATAAGAATACTTGATATCAAATAACTGTGAGCAAACAAATTATAATAGATTAATAAAAAAAGCGCAATTTAAAAAATGCAATAGTTTGGATTACAAGCTAATATTTACAAATAAGTTAAAATTGGTATTAGATAGCCCATAAGGAGTTGAAATATCGTTAAACAAATAAATCAAGCGAAATGTTTTCTTGTGTGAACGGTTTTCTTAGGATTGAAAGCCTCGTTTTGACGTCACGAAATAAATTTCTTTCAAAATGAGCTAAAGTTACCGACATATTCAGCTCAATTAGCAGGGCTGTAGGATACACCGACTGCATTTCTGCATAGGGGTAAGATCTTTCCCACCAACAAGTGTCCTTGATATGACACTAAAATGCACCTGATGGCCAGGCTCCAGTCCTGGATCTTTGAGGAATGTGGAGTATGCCTTCAGTGTCATTACTTGCACGTCCACACATATCACAACTATGGGTCAAATAGAACTGTTTAATCATTTACCAAACTGAAAACTATTTAACTGTGCCAAATAGAATTATTAGTGTTTGATAGAAATACTTGAAACAATTTAACTGTGAGCAAACTAAAGAGTTGTGGCTCATATGAAAATTGTTCCCAACAAAATATTCATTTACAAATCCTGTATATTTAATACATATGTATAAAGATGTATTGATATTAAATAATCTCCACCCCTTCCTAAATAGAAACATCAAAATCACCATGGATAAATGTTACAAAGATTATTTATTCCTAGAGGTTAGGGAATCATGTATATTGATTGTTTATATTTACATATTTTGTGTTGTTGTTTCTTACGATTTTTTGCTCACACTCATATTGTATCAAGTATCTCCATCTAATACAAATGATCTGTACACAGTTATATGGTTTCATGTTTGCCTACCAAATTCTAAAGATTATATGGTTTATATATTAATGATAATACTTATAGTTATATGGTTCTAAGTAATTATTTCTATTTGATGATAGTAATTTGTTTGCGCATATTTATATGGTTTCAAGTAACCAATAATAATCCTTAGTGAACGAATATAGCTTCAAGTAACTATTTTGATACAGATAATTTACAGTCATATGGTATGAAGTATTCCTATCAAATACAATTAATTTTCAAACAGATTTATTTGTCCCAGAGATGGGATCCTAAAGGGTACTCCCACTCCCGGCAATAAAACCGACCAACCAACTTATCAAATGTTGCACGAGCCTTTAGAAAGTTGCCTGTAGAAAGTTAATATGCTTGTAGGCCTGCTTTGTTCAGGCCACTTTAAATAGCATTTCATCTTACTTTCATGGTTGCACACCCCAAATTTTGGAGATGTTTAATTGTAATAATTAGCTTATCATCTGACCGATAGTTTTTTCTTATTACATGCAAATTACTAGCAACAATTTTCTCAATGTTAACTTTAGGTTTCGAAGAGTTTTTGTTTAGAAATAATATCATATCCACGGCCTTGCTTGATAGTCCCAATAATATCCACCAATAATATCCATTAATAATATCCCAATCATATACATAACCTGAGTCGATGGTCCCAATAATATCCACCAATTATATCAACCAATCATATCCATCAAATGATTGATGGTCCCAAGAATATTCACCAATCTTATCCCAATCATATCCATCATCTGACTTGATGGTCCCAATAATATTCCCCAATCATATCCACCATTCATATCACAATCATATATATAACCTGACTTGATTGTCCCAATCGTATCAACTAATCATATCCCAATCGTATGCATCGCCTGATTTTATCGTCCCAATAATATCCGCCAATCATTTCCAGTAATCATATCTATCACCTGACTTGATGGTCCCAATAATATCCACCAATCATACCCACCAATCATATGCCATTATATCCATCACCTGACTTGATTGTACCAAAAATAGCCACCAATCATAGCCACCAATCATATCCATCGCCTGACTTGATTGTCCAATAATATCCACCTATCATATCCAAATCATATCAATCGTCTGACTTTATTGTTCCAATATTATCCACCAATCATATCCACCAAACATATCCATCACCTTATTTGATGGTCCCAATAATATCTACCAAACATATCCCAATGATATACATCAACGAAATGATTGTCCCAATCATACCCACCAAGTTTATCCCAATTATCGCCTGACATGATGGTCCCAATCATATCCACCAATCTTATCCCGATTATATCCATTACCTGACTTGATGGTCCCAATAATATCCACCAATAATATCCACCAATCATATCCATCAATCGTATCCCAATCATATCCACCACCTTACTTGATGGTCCCAATAATATCCACCAATCATATCCACCATCTTACTTGATGGTCCCAATAATATCCACCAATCATATCCACCGCCTGATGGTCCCAATAATCTTGTTTTTCATTTCTAAAGAATTCTATACTTCACCTGAATAAATGCTGCCTGTTTCAAAGTGTAAAATCTGGAATTTTGGATATAAATAAATTTCATTATTAATATTTATAAGATAATATTTTTCAGGGAGGATTAGAGTTTTCATCTCAATGTTTTTTTTCGTGTCATTCATTTTGGACGTGACATCATTTTTAAAAAATCTGTCGTTTTGAATATAAATTTCTTAAAAGTTCTTATGAATTCATTTGCGTTTTGCGCAAACTTAAAACTGTTCCTACCAAACGGATAAACCACAATGCACATATATATATATATATATATATATATATATATATATATATATATATATATATATAAACAAAATATTCATTGGATGTATATAATAATGATGATATGCCAATGTATATTATTTCAGTTTTTGTTAAACCATCTTTATGACGATGTTAGAGTGCGATGTTATAATACTTTATACGAAAATGAAACGAAAAAATAAAAATTCTTGTCGTTCTTTTAATCATCAATAGCGTCCTGTTTCAAAATATTGTGACTTAACAAGTGTTAAAAAAAATGAAAAATATAACGTTAACGTATGTAGTTTTGAAAATTTTTTAAGAAAATCTACATTAAAAAGAATTTACTATTATTGTTCATCTGTTCATTAAAAAAAGATTTATTAAAGAAAATAATATCTTTATTTTGATTTGCAAAAAAATATAAAAACTCATGAAAAAATATTGAAAGTGTGTATAATTTATTGATAATCAATAAAATCTAATTTACATAAGGGATATAGTAACTATTTAGAACTAATTTAAATAAATAATTTAACAAAATAAATTTATCTCTATTTATCTCTCTCTCTCGCTCTCTCTCTCTCTCTCTCTTCCACACACACACACACACACATATATATCGATGATAAAGAATATGTAGATCTAAGTTAGAATAGCGTAGACACATTGTCAACCGTGATTGTTAGTATTTCGCTTATACGATCATCAGACCAAAAAAGCTCCCACGTGCTGGATATAACTTTATATATTATGTGGGTCAAGTCAGGAAGGGTAATCTAATTTCAGGGAGCATCCTAGGAAGGGTGATCTTGTTTATTTACATGCTTATATCAATTTTGTGATTTATATATCAATTTACCCGATCACGTTTAAATCATTATTTTCTAGTGTTTTTATTTATATTACTTCTTACGAGTTTTTCCCACCAGCGTTCGTCCTGAAGGTCTTTCACTGGAGTCTGAGAGGCAGCAAGTCTACTCAAATCTCCAGGACTTGTAGAGAACGAATAAATAAATAAAAGAATTTAAATTGAATTTAAAAAAAAAAGAAAAAAAAGGAAAACTTAAATTTGCAGAAACTTCCAGAGGTATCTGACAGGAAAAAGGGATGACGCATGCGTAAAGAAAAAGGCAACCTTTTGACAAAGGGGAACAGGCTTTCTTTCTCTTTCAGGCAGTGACCAGCGATTTGACAACATCGTTGCCGACGGGTGTCTAGGCACCACGCATATGTCTTTGGACTAGGCGTTGGTTTGTCCTTTTCACCCAGTAGCAGCTCTTTCTCGGTTAACAGTATGCTGGAATATAAAAACTTCGAGATGGAAACTACAAACTAAAACAACCGAACTTTGACAAACTTCGAAAAGAAACTAACCCTTACCGGACTTTGACAAACTTCCAAAAGAAAGTAACCCTTATGGAAGCCCTAAATACCAAATAAAGACAAACATGTGCAAGAAACGATTAATGTATTTTTGATACCTTAACTGGGGGATTCAACCATTTCAATTGCATTCAGGGAAAACTCCCTCGCCCATGGAATAGTTGTTGAACCCAGTAAATAAAGGAAAGTATAAAAGAAACGCCTTCGTTTCCTATCTGTTATTGTCTTCTTGTGTATAATTATTTTTGGGACTTTCTTGGGCAAGGCGTTACACCGACTAGCCAACGTGGGGGTAAAATAGAATAACCAAAATATGGAGTCAGATATCAAACAGCAACACAGCTTAGCCCTTTGCCCTTGACCTTCAGTCGAAACCCCACAGACTCTTCTCAGTATTGTTGCCGATCTTAATACTGTAGTCTGATTGGTCTCCGCTCGTCCTCCGATTTCCAAATCTTCCAGCCCCTTTACCAATCTTTTAGTGATTGTTCCGACCATATCAATTACAATTGGTGTCACCGTCACTTTCATGTTCCATAGCTTTTTTAGTTCTCAGGTAAGATCTAAGTGATTATCTCTTTTTTCGTTTCGTTTATTTTCAATCTGTTGTTCGTCGGAACGGCAAAGTCCTCTACTCGGCAGATTCTCTCGTTTTTTGGTTAAATATCTTCTGGCCGGGATTATTTAACTCATTTCAGGGTTTTTCCACTCCAGCGTTAGCCGATGGTTTTCATTGGAGTCTGAGTGACAGCAAGTCTCCTCAAGTCTCCAGGATTCTTCTTAGTATTCTGGCCGATCTCAACAAGTAGTTTGGATGGTCTACCCTCGTCCCATTACCTCCAGTTTCTCCAGTCCCTGTACCAATCCGTTGGTGACTGTTCCGGGCGCACCAATTACAATTGTTATAACCATCACTTTCATGTTCCATAGTTTTTCAGTTCTTTAGCAAGGTCGAGGTACTTATCTCTTTTTTCGCTTTCCGAAAGTTTTACCCTGTGATCAACCGGAATGGGAAAGTTCACTATTCGGTCGGTTCTTTTTATTTTGTTGACTATCACTAGGTCTGATCATCTGGCCAAAATTAGATGATTCGTTTGTTTTAATAAAATCCCTAATAATTAAGTGCGTCTCATTTTTTAGGACGGATTCTGGATTATACTCATACCATTTTTTCGTATTGCCGAATTTAAACTTCTTGCATAATTCCCATCGGATCCCCTTCTCCACCCAGTTGTATCTAGTCTTATACTCTTTTTGTGCTAATTCGTTTATTATGTAATTGATCATTTCGTCTTTATCACCACATAATCTACATCTACTATTTTGTGACCTCAGATCAATTTTTGCTTCGACATAGTTAATCCTTAGAACATTGTTTTCTGTTGCTATTAGAAGAGATTCAGTTTCTCTCTTGAGGTTTTCCTTTCGTAGCCATGTCCGAATTTTCTCGTATAAAATTTTGCTTGTTTGTCGCTTGAAGTGTCCATACAGTTGTTTTTCTTCCTATTTTTGTTTTCTGATTATTTTTGTTCTGTTAATGCTTGTGTTATCTCTATTGTTTCTGGTGGCTGTAATCAGCCTTCCTCAGCGCCTTTTTATGTAGTCTTCTAGTTGTTGTATCGATGCATATATGCTATCTTGAATGCCGGCAAGCCTACTTGCTGCTTCTTTTCTTGACACATACAGTTTGTTTATGTCATCTCTGGGATGTATGGCCTTATGCATCGTCATGAATTCTATTGTCCTCTGGTCTATTTCTTGAAGTTCTTCTCTTGTCCACTTTAAGAATGGTCCAGAGTATCTTATAAAGGGGACAGCCCAGGTATTTATCCCTTTGATGAGATTTCTGCTATCTAATGTTTGGTTTCGAGTAGTTTTCTCGTTCTCCAGTGGTATTTAAAAACATTTTTTCTTTCATCTGCACTTGTGTGATGGTGTCTGTTTCCAATATTGCTAAGTATCCATCCCTATATCTTCACTGTATATCCTCGCTGCCTGTATTAAGGTTTCCAATTCTTTTTCATTTCTGATGCAGTCCATTTACATTAGGTGTTGCCTTTTTCTTGCGATTTATGAAGTTTGTATCAACCTGTGAATTTCCTAAGTATGTAATTGAGTGGAATCATCACCATTGCAAATAGTAATGGTGAAAGAGTATCTCCCTGGAATATACATTTCTGGATTTTCACCTCAGTTAAGCTTTTTCCTCCTACTGTCAGTTCCACTCTCTAGGTTTTCATGGTATTTTCGATAAACTTTATGACTTTGTCGGATATCGTGTACATTTTGAGACAATCTATGATCCAGCTTTGTGGGACCATATTATAAGCCCTTTGTTGTCAATCCACACCATAGCTATGTTTTTCCGTCTCGTTTTGCTGTCATTGAAGCTGTGTTAGTCAATGTATTGTAGCTCTTCTGTTCTTCTGGCCCCCTTGCACCATCCTTTCTATTCCTCGGGGAGCAGTCTACTGTTAATTAACGAATCGTAAATCTCCTCTCTAATTTGTGCCGTTAGTATTTTTCACATCATTGGTAGGCACATTATGGGTCTGTAGTTGTTAAAGGCGGTTCCTTTTTGGAGGTCTTTTTTGATCAATATGGTCTTTCCTTTTGTCATCCATTCGGTTATGTCTGTATCTTGTAAGCATCTAATCATTTCGATAGCCAGTCCGTCATAGATGGAAGTGATTTTTTTAAAACCAGTATCCATGTATGCCATTATGGCCCGGCGTTTTCCAATTTGTTACTTTTTTGAGTGTTCCTCTGAGTGAGTTGATATATATCTTTGCTTTCGGTCTTTCTTTGAATCTTTCTAACTCTTTTCTAAATTGGTTTTTCTGTTATGTTCCCTTGGTTGTCATATTTTTCTCCAAAATTGTTTTGTTTCCTTGTCGTCCGCTTGTTGGTATGCCTTCATACATTCTAGCCCAAACTGCTGATAGAATTTTCCTCGTTGTTTTGGAATATCCTGTTTTGTCTGTAATTGTTTTATCCTGTCTCAATATCTTTTGGTTCTTCTTTCTTTCGTCTGTAACTTCTGTTTTATTTTCTCGAGTTGTATTTTTTTGTTTTACTTGTGTTGCTTTTTCCTTTTTGTCCTAACATTTTCCATCGTTTTTCCTTTGTCTTATCATTTTTACTTGTTGTAGATTTCTTATCTACGTTTCCAGTCGAATTTCCCATCCAGATTTTGATTTTTCGTTTGTGGTCTTCAGGGAAACACCGATTTTATCACTAATTTCGATCCCGCATGGATTAGTTCGTTTAATTCTGTGATGTTGTTCGTTGAGATATCTGTTAACGATTCATTTATTTTTTTCCGTTTCCGGCTTCAATGTTTTCCGATTGTGGTTTCTTAGCGATGGTAATCTAATCTTTTTTTAGCCGCAATTCTTTTTAACTTTTCTATATTCATTTCTTCTTTTTGTGTTTGTTCTGTGTGGTTTCGTTGTGGTGTTTCGATTGTTATTATTTTCTGTTTATTTCGGTTGAATTGTTCTTGTTTTTCAGTATTTGGTGTGTCGATTCTTGGATAAGGTTCTTGTTGCCTTGATTCCCTATTTATTTTTTGTCGTATTTCTAATATTTCAAGGTCGGAAAACTAACCTTTTCATTATTATCGTTCTTACTTGGTCAGCGAGTCTTTCGCTTATTGTCAAAAATGTAGCGCATTCTTCCCAGATTTATATTATTGCTTCTAAAATAACTGTGAAGTGTAAGTCTATAGTCTTTCCTTGTCCATTTTCTGTGTTGGTGTCTCTGGTTTGTGTGGTTACTTAGGTCGTCATTTGTGTACCTGAAAAAAGAACAGCTAACATTCGCAAGATGACCCCGGATCCCTCACGGTGGTAATCTGGGGAGCACCTGGCGATCATGACACCCAAGCCAGTTGCCTGGGTCTCAATTTCGGTTATATTTCGGTTTGATATTTTTATCATAGGTAGTATATTGTAGCTAAACCAGACACAGAGGTTGTTTAAAATCTACGCATTTGTCCCAGATGTGACCGTATACTCTTTAGGTAAGAGAACTCTAGTGGTCACAGAAAAAATATTTTGGCTGGTTTTTCCTCATCAATAAAAGACACATTTATCGATGGGCAGTAGTTCACTGATTGAACTAACTGACCCTAACCGTTGAACTATGCAGTTCTTTCACCAAACATCTAATGAAGTTCGACGTTAACCTGTGATTTTATTATTTATTTATTCTTTTAATTTGTTGTCATTTAGTTTGGTGAGTCAGTCATCAGACATTTCCGTCTGATGATTGTGTACACCACATGAAACTTTTAGTAATCCTCTTCTTGTGTCCATAACTGTAATATTCTTTAAGTCACACACACACACACACACACACACACACACACGCACACACACACACACACACACACATATATATATATATGGCGTCTGCCTTATAAAGAGAAGGTTGGGTGGTAATTCCCATAGAATACTTTCTTGGCACTTCATTATGCCTGACCAAGTTAAACTGAATATGTGTATTGACAGAGAGAGAGAGAGAGTGAGAGGTAAAGAAGGGAAAATTACTTCTCTCTCTCTCTCTCTCTCTCTCTCTCTCTCTCTCTCTCTCTCACTATATGTATATATATAATGAAAGGAAGAATGAAAATGAAGGAATAGAAAAGAGAAAAGATTACATATCACATCAAAAGATCTTCAAGAAAAAATCTCTTTGCTTACAATGGTAATATATTTTTGTTTCTGCCGACGCCATTAAAGATTTGTTCCCAGAAAAAATCACGTGGTATTCACTAATGGTTTTTACTGACAGTTTTATATCATTTTCGTCTTTTCGTCATTGGAACAATTCAAAACAGCCACCCATTAGCAATGCCTCAAATCAATCAAAAGATAAACAATGTAAAACTGTGAAGAAAATGGGGATAGTAAAATAAGCGGTTATTAGTGAAACGAGAGAAGCGTTACAGTCGGATATGAAGTGTTCTCATTCATCTAAATATTCTTTTCATTTTCTTTCTGTTTCTTTGTTTTTAATACAGTTTCGACCGAGATATTTTTTGGCTTTTTCTATACTGTCCCCAGATGTGAAACGAAGAGGGATGTTTTTTATCATCATTTATCGTTCTTTCTTTCTTTCTTTCTATTTTATTAATTATTTCCTTTTTTACTGGGGCAAGATTTTCTTTTTTTTTCTTTGGTTCTTTCACTGTTTGTTGTTTTGTTGTTTTTTTAAACACTCGACTTCATTTTTAATTCATTTTACTTCCTTTTTCTTTAATTTTTCTTGTTATGCACTTATCTATCTATCTATCTATCTATCTCCCATACATATATCCATGTATCTATTGACTTATTTGTTTTTCTTTTTTCTTTTTTCCTGACTTTCTTTTTTCTTGCTTTCTTTCCTACCACTTAACTTTCACTCCTCCTCCCCCTCCTCCTTCTTCTTCTTCTTCTTCTTCTTCTTCACGTCATGATTCTCACCAAGTTCATATTTCATTCTCCTTTCATAGTTAACCCTCCATAACATTCTGATTACTTCATTACATTCAGATCAATTACGATTTCGCTCTTTAAACTCACATAGTTTTTTTAGACGTCTTAATTAGATATTTCGTTCTCGTAAGAAATATTCATTTTTAAGACATTCACCAATCAAAAAGAAAACAACTTCTAAATGAGCAGCTGATTAAGAAGATTAACAAGGTTAATCCCCTTGGATTATCGTAGGCCGTCCGAACGATTTGCATCTTTTCAACATAACTTTTTGGGTTTTCACTTATGAAACAGAATTAAAATGAAAATTAAGGTACAGATTTAGTTCGATAAATTATTTCTGCGTATCAAAAGTATTTTCGCTTTTTTTTTTCTCAACTGTTAAAAATGCTTCTGTTATCTTTCAATAATTCTGAATCTTTTAAACATTTTCCAATATTAAGCCTCGAATATTCGAATATTTCGAATATTTTAGCCTTTTAAAGCATTACAATGTAATTAAGGCTCATTTACTTGATCACCTTATTTCTTAGCCCTTAAAACACTTATATACATTTCCTTCTATTTCTTGCATTTTATGAAAAGCTTCAATGGCTTTTGGGGACAAGTTTAACACGATGTTTTAAAGTTGCCTAAATCTGAACTATTTATACCGCCGTTATAACATTAAAAACAAAACGTAGACAGAACAGTCTTGATAATGATACAATATATATGGACACGTGATTCGAATGGAGGAGTGTCGGATGCCGAGACGCCTGATGTACGAGTAACTCCAGGCCGGCAAAAACAAACCAAGGTAGACCAAAACTGCGGTATAAAGACACGGTCAAAGCCAATCTCCAGTGGTGCCACATCAATCCGAGAGACCTGGAGGGATATGCCATGGACAGACCAAAATGGCGAGGCTGCTGCCAACTTCGAAGAGGATCGATGCCAGAAACTCACTGCTTCCAGAGAGAAACACTGCAGAGCAGCCTCGGCAGTGATCACAACAACTGATTTCCAGTGCCCCCACTGTTCAAGACTCTGTGCCTCTGGGTTAGGGATGCGGAGCCACCTCCGTGTTCATAGATGAGTTGTAGAATGCAAACGTCATCATCGGATCCGATGGACAACCCCTATATATATATATATATATATATATATATATATATATATATATATATATATATATATATATATATCATATTATTTTACATATATGTGTGTGTGTGTGTGTGTGGTCATGATTATCGTCATAGAAAATTGACATGGTGACCAGAATTCAAATCCTGGACGAGGCTGTTTGCATTTTCCGTATCGCTAATGCTCTTGGGAAGAGAATGCATCTAACTATTCTCCCACAAGCTATGGGTAAATAGTAGGGCAGACTAGGCGATTTAACCTTGGTGTAGCAACGTATCTAGAAGAAGGAAAATTGATTTCAAATCAGTTGTACTCCACTTAAAAATTGACTATGAGGTAGAGTATGATAAAATACATTACACAACACAGACCACTCTCTCTGTCTCTCTCTCTCTCTCTATATATATATATATATATATAATACAATCATGGGAGAGTATATAGATATGTCTTTTTATTACTCAAAACTTCGAAGAATTATATATATATATATATGTGTGTGTGTGTGTGTGAGTGTTGTGTCTGGGGGGTTGGTGGGTGTGCTCCTTACGTTTTATCCAAACGTTTTTAGAAATTCTAATCAAATCTAATAAAGAATACAAAGTGCAGCCAAACATTCAGGGAATTTTATCATAAAAGACTTTCTTAACCCACCATTTAGTTTCCACTATCGTGAAGTTGTTGCTTGTTTGTTATTTTCTCCTTGATTCACAAAGGGTAACAGCAAAAATGATGTCATACATTCGATTTGTTTAATTTCACTGTTCCTTTCGATAACATTCGCTGAGAAAGAAAGAAAATCAATAAATGGAATCTCAGAGCAACTAAAAAGTAATGCCTGTTTTTGTTCAGATACTTTTTTGTTTTTAAAGATAACTTAAGACTTAGTTTTAAATAATTCTGGCGCTGATATGCTCAAATTTATTGTAACAAGGCAATTTTAAACCTTCATGAGATAAGTAGATGCACATGTTTAAAGGGACACATGCATGGATATCATGTATTAGATAAATGAAATACATCAACGCGAACAGACGGAAAAAGATTCTTCCAGGCTACAATAGATACGAAAAGAAAAGAATGAATCATATAAATGTATTATTACTCCATCTTCACAGATGATTGCCGTTTCTTATCTGGATTGATGGCTTCTCTTCGATTGTGTTCTCTCAGGTGACTTTTCAAACCACCTGCAACAGCAATATATATATATATATATATATATATATATATATATATATATATATATATATATATATATATATATATATATATATATATATAGGTCTAGTTAAAATCTAGTGGTAATTTAACAAAGCATGCGCATTGAATGTAATTCTTTTTTCACCAGTTGTGAGACGGTGTATTCAAGATTGCCTTTTAGTGTTTATTTGGAGTAAAGTGATGATAATGATGATGATCAGCTAGCTTGGTGGTCGAAAGAGTTGCGTGTAACTATCATTACTTAATGTTCAAACCGATATATAAAAAGATTTCTGAGTTCTGATTTTCAGATTAAGCAGGCCATCCTCACTTGAAATATTGCCCCTTCCTTCTTCCAATTTCGTTCTGTTTATTCTGGTGTTGGAGTAAGCCAGTGAATACAAAGATGATGGTGATGATGATGATGTTGGCGATTGTTCGCTTCTTTCTGAATAGGGAACTTATTTCAGTGCTCTCACATGCACATCTATCTATCTATCTATCTATCTATCTATCTATCTATCTATCTATCTATCTATCTATCTATGTCTATTCTTATCTATCTATCTATCTATCTATCTATCTATCTATCTATCTATCTATCTATCTCAGTCTATTCCTATCTATCTATCTATCTATCTATCTATCTATGTCTATTCTTATCTATCTATCTATCTATCTATCTATCTATCCCTATCTATCTATCTACCTATCTATCTATCTATGTCTATTCTTATCTGTCTATCTATCTATCTATCTATCTATCTATCTATCTCAGTCTATCTATCTATCTATCTATCTATCTATCTATCTCAGTCTATTCCTATCTATCTATCTATCTATCTATCTATCTATCTATCTATCTATCTATCAACCAGTTCATATTTTGTGTGTTCGTATTGATAAGTCTACATGTACACTAGGTATTTATATATAGAACGTAAACCTAAGGACAAAAAGTTAGAATTGACACACAAGTATAAGTCAAATGGTAAATACATCGAGAGAAATCAGAATTTAGCAGTCAAAATGATTAGATTATGCACTTGCCTTAATCAAGCATAAAGTCCTTTTCGTTGTGTCATCAGTATTGTTTTCCTGGGACGAACAAATTTCGTATAGACATTTATAAACGCACGAGAGATAAATATGAAATTTTCGCAGTCTACACTTGCTAACAATTTGACAAAATTTGTTTTATATATTTTGTATGATTGAGAAGATCGAAAGAGTTCGGGTTTGCTATTTTTGTTAACTACCGAAATTTTCAACGAAGTGTCCTAGTGTTTTAACTCGCTCTGCAAGAATATCGCTGTATAGAAAGCTGACTTGCTAGATTGCAACTGTTTTCCGGGCAACAAAGAAGTTAAAATAGTCTAAACACAAATTTTCTGAAGGTGCATCCTTTTTTAAAACACTGCATTTCAATGCATAGATAGTTTATTTATATATTATTATACATAGAAGAATACATATGCAAGACCGTGTCCACCGGCATACGTACACACAAATATATAATGAAAAAGCTTGAACGTAATAGTGCGACCGGAGTTCGAACTCGTTTACTGCGATGTTGTAGTCCAATTTCAATTTGTTTATATCTCAATCTGTTCATATCTATTTATCTTGAATCGCCGAAAACTTTGTATCCTCTTCCTTTGCTTCTCTCGTCTCTACATTAGCCACTTAACGTGTTTTATCCTATCTACATTTGCTTCTTTAAGACACGAAATACACACAATAATGCGTGCCATTTTAAAAGGTCAACTCACCAAATCAACTCGTAAAATGTTTTAATGTAAGCCATCAGCTTATACATCATCCCATAAACGACAAGCGCAAAGATCTATTTACTCAAATCAAATATTAACCTATTTGACATTTAAGATGTTTTTTTTTTTTTTTTTTTTTTTTTTAAATAAACCAATTGAAAATAATTAAATAATGAGTTTATCACAGCAAATGACGTGCAGCATTTGACAAAAAACAAAAAGTTCTTGTATCAACGAGATTTAGTTGTATATTTTCGTTCTACTTGTTAAGACGAGATATGATTTCTTAGCAGGAAGCAAGGCATCGTTTTCTGTGGGAACGCCTAAAAAGTCGTTGTTGAATATTTCAGTTTTGGAGTTTGTGCGCATGTGCAGCAATATCTCAAACCATTTATAAACGTTAACGCTCATATTTTTGCATGTTTGTAATCTTGTTCTTTTACATTGATTCCGATTCAAAGTAAATAAAATAATTTGCGAATTGTTGATGTTATTTCTAATGAGTTTAAACATGATAGGCATTCAAGTTTAAACTTCAACCAAAATAAATTCTACAGATATATACAGGATGTTTAATAAAAGAAGCAATTCTAAAGTCGACAATTTTTTTATTATCATTATTTACTCCTTTAGAGTTTGTCACATCAGTGTTATTATTATTATTATTATTATTATTATTATGTCAGTTGGATTTGAAATTATATTATTCTCTAAGTTTTAATATTTGAAGTTATTGCGGTTACAAATATCTTGCAACGATGTGCCATTGTTGCCTTGTTACAGTAACATATACACATACAAAATCGAATTATTAAAATAAAGATTGATATTGATGTTTATCTAGTTCAACCCAAGACCCAAATGAGTGAAATAAGGATATAAAGGTTGTGTACCGTCAATCTTTCAAATGTAGGGAGCTCGTCTTGAAATTCAGCATTCGTGATTCTTCTTTGTATCAGGGTTCGAACTCGGGTCACTAACAGAGGTGGCAAATACACGCATATCTCACCCATCACTGAGATGATGAACATAAATATTGGGGGAAAAATCTAACATGGTTCCCCAATTATTCAAGAATTAAATCGAGAGAAAGTGAATAATTCTAGTTGCATATTTTGCAATTGATAATGTTAAAAATGTCCAAGAAGATATCAATACTAATTTCCTTCTTTTGGTTCCGAATCATAAAAATTCTGAGTGAAATGTAGGACCAACTGTCTAGACAAGCCTCTGGTATTAAATATCGAGGTTAACAGTTGGTAAATCCATGAAGTTTTATTAGAAGCGGAAGAGGAAACTGTTTGGTGGGTGAGGTAGTTGCATTTTTCAGATTTATGCTCATCGTCGGTATTTGAATTAAAAGTCATCATTTTGAATTTTTTTTTCTTTTTTGCTGGCAGATTCTATCATATATTTACCCAACCCCTCCGCTCGGGCAGGATATGACACAAGGTCAATTTTTTAAGCGGAGTTTAACAGGTTTGAATTCAGAGTATTCCTTCTCCTAGACTAGTTGCCTCACCAAGACTGAAGAATTCAGTCTGCCCTACAATTCACCCGTAGCTGGAGGGAGAATAATTGGATTCATACCTTTCCCAAGGGTATTAGTGCTATGTGAAATGCAATCAGTCTCGTCCAGGATTTGAACTCGTGTCACCGTGTCCATTTCCTAGGACGATAACCATTACACCACGAGCACCTGTTGGCAGATTCTATTAACTTGAAAACTTGTATCCTTTCAACTTTTTCGGCCTTCCTTGTGGCATCTGAAATTCTATGACAAGTCTTTGTAATTATTCCACAAACTATTTAGTTTAATATCCTAATTGTTTCTGTTTTATCAATATGTGTCAACTGGATGTAGTTGTAGAGTTTTTATACTCTTTTTTCTCAGCATGGAAGTTAAAAATTCCTGCGGTAACTGACGGTATTTTTGACTGATATTTAAATACAGTGTCTTTAACCCGAGAGTAGTTACTGTTGTCGATTTTAGTGCAATGGGAAGGTGCTGTCTCAGAAAGAGATCCCCAGTTCCGAGGTAATAATCTTTTTATGTTGTAGTAAAAAAACAGAAAAATAACTAATTTTCTCGGTTTTTGTAACAGACATCAGTATACCCCTAACCTTTCGATTCTTAGTGAAATGGCTGGTTATAGAGACGGGTATTTTAGTTATCAGGGTAGATTTGTTGAAGTTTTACAGCATAAAGTATCGGAGAACAACTCATCAATCTGAAAAGATGTGAATGAAGTTGATTTTTACTTTATCGATTATATTGGATGGTCGAATGCGAAATCATTAAGGATACAAGGAGCAAAATATTTAATGATAAACAGAATCATATCAGTGACGTATATTGTAGGTGTGTTAAGTGAGCGTCGCACATTCACCAAAGAAGTTCAATTCTATTATAAAGTGGTACTCGATAAAATAATGTTAGACGATTATGGGAAACGAAGTTTTCTGTCTTTTCTTTATAAACATGTTAGCAATGGTTTTGTGACGGCACAGCGTATCGATCCCGAGGTACTTGTATCACGTCAAGACGCTAGACGAATGGCGAGTGACGAAGATAAGGAGTAATATTTGAAGGATTACACCAGGGATTAATATTTGAAGGATTACACCAGGGATTAATATTTGAAGGATTACACCAGGGATAAATATTTAATTGATTACACCTGAGAGGAATATTCGATTGATTACACCCGGGGATAATATTTGATTGATTACACCCGGGGATAATATTTGATTGATTACACCCGGGGAGTAATATTTAATTGATTACATCTAGGGAGTAATATTTGATTGATTACATCTGGGGTATTAGGTTGAAATAATGAATAAAGAATGGCCGAACTTGTAATCTTTTATCTTTGAGATAATTTGCTAGTGGAATATCCTGAAAAAGTTTAAATGATTGAAGTTTAATTTCTGATATTTTTTTGAGTTATGATCTTTAGCAATAACTCAATTATACTTACAATAATAGCTCAATTTTATCAATAATTCTTGCATTAATCTGTGACCAATGACAATTCCTGATTTTCAATACATTTGTGGGATGAAATCTTCTTTGAAGAATTGGTTTATGATTCGTAAAAATGAAACTTCTAAGAAAAATGTTTTTTGCTGTTTAAGCAACATAGTATATATAATTTTAAAGCAAAATAAACTAAAAAAACCCATAAAGCTCTTATGTTTTGAGGATTGCACATGTTTTTAAAGGAAGGAAGTGTTTAATTTTAAACCAAACCATAAGTATCCAACCGAGGATTTTATTTCCGTACTAACAGTTAAAAAAACAACAAAAAAACAAAACAAAACAAAAATAAAAACTTAAGAAAAGAATGTTATATCAGAAATACAAATAAACAACAAGTGTTTTTTTTTTCTTCTATAAAATAACAGCTCAAAGTTGTTGTATTTTTATCTTTGCTATTTGAATGCAACTTTTCGGCAGATATATTCTTCGGCCAACTGAGATTAAATCTTTTGATAGGTTTTTCGGACAGTTGTCATTATCTTTTTCACACATATTTTCAATGGATACAAGCTTCGGTCTAAACATATTTTATGAAGCTCTGAAACAAAATATTTTCCTTAACGAAGACATTTTTTTTACCAATTGTAAGACCACATTATTTCATCTGATATAATCTTTGGCCTTCCTGGATTATCAGAAATTCCGAGGCGAAATATTTACATCATTTAATTTACGCTCGCAGTTTTCCACTTTTTATTTCAGTTAATGTGTTTTTCGGACTTTTCATATTTTTTCCAAGGTCACAGGAAGGCTTGTCAAAATCTGATGTGAAAAGGAGTTGACAATCAGAATCGAATTAACGTTAATTGTAACAGGCAGGTAAATAGTAATTTCTTTGTTTTTGTGGGTAAGGGACTATTTGTTAGCAAACTGAAATTCTAGCTTGAAAAAAACTGCAGCGACGTGCTGGTATTACGGCTTGTATAGAGATAACTAAATTCGATACTTATTGTCAACTCCTATTCACATCAGTATTTCAGCCCGATACTCAACCATTAAGCTGTAACCATATGGGCTAACACATGTGCAGATATATTAATTTATCTTTAAAAAATTGTGACATTAACTGACTGTATTAATTCACGTGCGTACCGAACAAACACAGTATTATTAAAAATAGTTAGGTTTAAAAGAAATCGTAGAAGAGGGTGAAAACAAGATGGCTGAAAGCAGAACAGCATAACTCTCTTACGAATTAATCACGTGACCAAATCAGTGCAAGAAAAGGAATGGGGGGGTGATGAAGTCGGTCCTAGACAATATGAACAGGAAATAAAACAGCCAGTGAACTAGATTTATTCGAAAGAGTGTAGAAATGTTGATGTAATGTCATCCAAAACATATGGCTGGCATCAATATGTCTGGCCGACATTGTCGAGATGTGTCTGACCATATTCTCAGAAAGAGACGATGTGGCTTTAATGGTGCGATTCATCACAAACAGAAGACTCTAAAAAAAATAAACCGTCCTAGAAACACTGTTACACGCCCAGCCAAAAATTATGGTAAATATAAAACCAGCCCCCTAATATTTGTGCATGTCCACGATGTATCCTTTTCACTGAGAGAAACTAAACCTACTTTCGAATCAGCGAATTTCAGTGCTATAAACAAAACAGTGTGAATATTTCAAAATCTTTTATGTTTCATATGCCTTCATCCAAATACGTTTCATATTATGCAATAGTAGAAATGTTCGAATACATCACTGTTTAAAAACGAATTTACTTTACAAAAATGACCCAGGATAACCTAAATTATTTTTTTTACTAATTTATAAAACTGTTGTAATCCGAAATCATCGTGAAAAAGGGAAATTATCAGAAGTTAATTTTCTAAAATTTAAATGGGGAAGGGAGTCTATTATTTCTTGGATTGTGAAGATGTTTGTATTTTAAAATTATTGGAGAAGAAAATGGTGAATGATGAAGTTGTATTAACTTCGTACTAAGATCTTTCAGAAAAAGGCATGAATCTATTTATTCTCCTCCTTTTAATTAGAAAGGCAGATTGGTCTCCTTAGCGTTGATTAGGCAACCAGTCTAGAAAAGAAAATTAGTAAGAGAGCTCTAATGTTTGAGAACACCTAGCAAAGAAAGAGACCAGAGAGAATTTCCCTTGTGAATCCTCAGGCCATACACCAAGCGTGGCAAATCTGGTAATACCCAAAGTTAAAAAAAAACAATTTCACAAATATCTGTGGATTAGGACGCGAGAATGAGAAGAAATAGTTCAATGAATTGTTTTCTTAATTTCTATTGAATAAATCAGCATTTTCAATGATAGAGATAAGACCATCACATACAAATTCATATTTGGCACAAAAACTGAATTTTGCAGCCTGGAATAAGAGATAGCAACTAGTTCGCAGAACTAAAACGCTCTCCAACTTAAACTTGAATTCTATAAAATTTAGTTGCAAGTGTAACTTTATGCAGAAAAACGTCCAATAAAGATATCTACAATCTTTATTAATAATCATAGTCCCATAATCTCATTTCCTCCCCAAGTAACATATGACAGATAATACTGGGTTACATGGAACAAGTAGTTAGGAATGATCCCTGATAAGACTCAATTATCAATAGTCGGTATGATTTGTAGAAATATTTTTTTAAAGAAAGCTTTCTCTGTTTAAATGGATCTTCATTTGAAGAGCAAACTGCAGGGAAAAAAATCTTACTTATCGAATATACTCGTTTAAATAACATCATTACATGATATGTTTTTGAAACGTCGATGCTTACTTTGTTTCTGAGCCTAAGCTAGCTGTGAGTTCGATTCGCATAAGCTTATCACCAATTAAAGGCTACTAATCAAAATTATAGATGTTTACATGACGTTGTTTACTATTTATAACATCAGTGTATATAATAAATACTTATTCTATAAACATCGTAAACAGATGTACGTAAACACGTTATTATATTAACAAAAAAACTTTTCTTTAGACAATGTCGTTAGACAATGCAGAAATACATTGGTTTAGACTGAGGGGAATTAGACTGAGTCATGAATATGATGGCCGATGTTTTTGAAATATTAGCCTTCAAATATTTCTTCTTTATATTATTCTATGATATACACAGATGTTATACTCTAACACAATAAACTGCTTAATTCATTTGGTAACAATTAATTGAAAACCAAATTCGACGAATTTATGCTATAAACGGTGTCTATTTGTTTACCGGTATGTTACTGTTGTCTCAGCAATGGAAAATATTGATTAGTTGTATGCTGTTACCATAATAAAGTACTCGTGTTAGTAGTGGGCTTTTAGTATGCTTGGAATATCAAAGTAAACACGATAGGCTACATCAAGCTCTAGACTATATTGTTTATTTACATTATTGCTTTGATTTCGATTATATTACTGTAGTTTTCGAAGTATCGATAAATGTTTGAAGGTTTTATATTTATGTCATTGGATGTTGAAGAAATAGTTTTGTAGGCAAGTATAGGGAAAAGTAAGGGACCGTTCATTATAATAAAATACAGTTTTATGGCTAAAGATTAGGAACCCTTCATTACACACACACACACACACACACACACACACACACACACACACACACACACACACATATATATATATATATATATATATATATATATATATATATATGTATGTATATGTAAAATAAAGTGAACTCTGTACATCAGAAAAGTGTCAATTTTTGTGTAAAAAATCAGCACGAGAAGCTATAATTTTTGTATCGGTAATTTTGCATTTATTGACCAATCAGCGCTTTCAAGCTCGTTTTAAAATTTCTTAGAGATTTCACAGACGTGCTGTGCCAAATTTGAAGGATCAAAATCGAAAATAATTTAAGAAATCTTATCCCTTCTAGATTGTTTGAAATAGATTTTTAGCCAATGAGAATTATAGAGAAACTTTTTCAAATCTAATTTTGAACCTACCACAATCTTATAAATAAGCAATGGAATAGATTAATCGTTCAGTAGATTTAGAGATTCATTCTGTAAAGCTACTCAAAACTTTTGATTTTATTTCTTTTGAGTGAAAATCTAACATTCTGCTCCTTCAAGGATGCATTTAATTTCAACATCCCTTAATTATTTTCAATTGAACGGAAATATTTTATTTACATGACATACTCGTACTAACATTACAGTCTTCGTTTGCTGATGAAGTATTTAGCTGCATCCACTTATATATAAAAGCATGGATATACATAAATATACTTTCTCTCCTACATAGTAACATAGTCACACAAAGAGATTTTACACACACAAAATATATCAACAAGATTTAGACAATGCAAACTACTATATTGAATGCAAGAACTTTTCTTTCTTGTGATGTAAACATTGGAGAATAATTATGCTCGAAGAGATATATTATCTTTTCTTACAAGAAAAGACTTTGTAACTTCTGTTTTTCAACAAAGTTTTCTCTAAAGTTAAGGAAATAAAAATACATTAAATTTGTAGATCGGTGTTTTATCTGATCCTTTACACTCTGTTCCGACACACACACACACACACACACACACACACACACACACACATATATATATATATATATATATATATATATAAGAGTCGGTTTTGATCGCATGTGCCAGTGTCCCTGATTACAAAGCTCTAATATCGTGTGTAGGAGAACTGCACATCATTACCTCCTCAACATTCGAAAAGTTTCTTTTGCTTGTGACTCAGTTACAATCGGGCTTAGCTGCTCATACGACTGCAAGTTTGGTCTTGTGATACGGCAAGGTAAACTCAATGGGTAAAGAATCCAGGAGTAAGATCTTGAAAGAGTTGTCGTGCCTCATTTTGATGATCACTCAGTGTCACCTTGGCACAACTTAACAATAGCCAATCCCATAGAGCACGTACTATTAGGGAATAATTGCAACGTAACGTCAATTGCCTCTCTTTTGTGACTTGCCAAAAAAAAAAAAAATCCTGATCTTAACCCAATAGACTATTTATGGAACATTTTATGTCAAAAATTTCAAAATAACCCCCCCCCCCTGCCACCTTGTTCAACACTAGCGAAACTTTCACTAGTATTCCTGGAACAATGGTGCAATATTCTTCAGGTACAAATCATAGATTTTTTGAAGCGGCATGATTCTTGATTTCTTTATTTAATGGCATATCTACCTTCGTGTGTTATCTAATGCCAACGCCATCCTTGTAGTAGTAGTTGTAGTAGTATTTAACCCATTGCGAGGTGGGGTGAGGGGTTTCATATTTTTCCTGAAGGTATTAGTCGGAAAGTGAATTTAATAACGTGACTGAAGTTCGAACTCGCAGACTTCAAGACCGCAGTCCATCACGTTAACCACTACGCCACGGGGTCTCCCACTAAGCAGCAGAAAGAGGCACTTGGAAAGTGTCATTTGTGAAAATGGTGGTTATACAAAATACTGATATCTTCTTCGTATACAACAAGCCAAAGAAATTTCTGGCGGAGCTGTTTGCTTTTTACCAAGCGTTAAAAACTTTGGGAAGGTGTAAATCCAACAATTTTCCCAACATCAATGGGAAAATAGTGAGACATGCTGGGCTTTTTAATTTTGGTTTGGCGACCGGTCTAGGCAGAAGGAAAACTCGGAATTTAAATCAATTAAAATCCAATTAACATCTGGACCATGTGTTACATCCTGTTCATGATTGAATAGATAATTACAACAAACCTTAAAATGTGCGATTTTTCTTTTGATAATTGTAGTTATTAGCCGTATACTGATAAACTTGTTGAAGCAAATTTGTTTCTGACAAAATTTTGTCATGAATGACCTTCCTTATAAGTAAGTAAAGTTGAAGACCTTAGTCGAGGCTCCCTTTTCATTAGCTACTACAACGAGATGTAGGGGAGGGCGCTACTCCATTCCCTTGATTGCCCATTTTACCCTTGATCCGTATCTTATAATGCTGAGTGTTAAGCAAGGTGACAGCAAGTACCATTTTTGAGTCTTTGGTATGACTCGACCTAGGATTGAACACTAGTCTCCTGGACCATTGGCAAACACTTTACTCATTACGCCAATTGCCTTTAAAATACACACTTTTTGTATATAACATGTTATTTTTTTTCTTGCATAAGTTACAGAGATTTTGCATTTAGTCTTGATAAAAATCTGCAATATTTACATCTTCTTTGTGTAGAACAAGTTTTTTTTTTTTTGTTTGATGACTGTCATTTTTTCCATTTATTTGTACTCACAATTGCATACCAGATTGTGAATTTCGTTTTGGTAAAAATCTACAGTTTGAAAGTCAAGTCAATTTTTAAAAAATACGAAGGTCTTTAACTTCTTTTGTGAGTGCAGTTTAATGAATATAGACAACTATGTGATAGTATTTCAACAAGTACATTGCAAATACAAGGGTTGTATTTCGTAGCGTTGTAGTTAACGTGTTTGACTGCAACATCATAGTCAGCGTGTTCAAACTCAAGTCGCGCTGTTACGTTCACTTTCGGACTAATACTCTTGGGAAAAGGCATAAACCTCTTATCTCCCAAGTTATGGGTTAAATAATACCACTACTTTTTTTTTCTACTAGGATGGTTTTAGCACTGAATAACTCATGAAGGTTGATATGGCGTTAAATAAAGAAATGAAACCAAATCAAATATTAATTAACCATACGCGTTTAAAATACAGCATTTACTGAAAAAAATTCTTGAAGCTTTTAAAATAATATATTTTTCCGTTTTGGTTGTGGAATTTTGACTGTATTTTACAACTGATTCATTCAACCTAGTAAATAATTTTGTTTAAATGTTACTTCGTGCATTACACCGAAACAAAATGCTACATTACCCATTTAAAAAAAGGCTGATGTCTACAGATTTTGCTCTGTCATCACAGATAATTGTCCAAAGCCCTAAATCTCAAACGTTTTGATAACACATACACTTACTAAATCCTGATGGCTTTGGCATTAATTAATCCACAAAGGTTGATATGCCAAACCAAACCTTGTCAAGGATCTTTAAATCAAACCGATTTTGGTTAATAGTTTCGAATACATATTTTTAACATTGATAAACAGTCGAATTTTTTCCCTATTGTAGAGAATTACTTGAAATTCATTGATTAATGTTTATTTTAACTTTTAATCTTTATCATGAAATTGTTCACTTACTTTTCAGTTTAAAATAAAAGTAAAATGTATATTTTACCACCTTTGGTGGTGGTGGTGGGGGCTTTGAATCTTAGGGATTTTACAAGATTTTACAATTGGTATTTTAAAATACCGACTTTTTTGAATGACACAGAAAATAAAAGTGGGATATATATATATATATATATATATATATATATATATATATATATATATTATGGTTGCATTATTATTGAAATAAGGGCATAAAATGGGTTAAAACCACTATACATAACGATTTTTGTCAACAGTCCTTATTTTAAAGTAAAGACTTTCTTGAATGACACAGAAAATAAAAGTGGGACACACACACACACACACACACACACACACACACACACACACACACACACACACACACACACAAACACACACACATATATATATATATATATATATATATATATATACGTTATGCTTGCATTATTATTGAAATAAGAGCATAAAATGGGTTGAAACCACAATACATAACGACTTTTGTCAACAGTCCCTTCTTAGCCAAGCCTTTTGGAAATTGGATGCATGTCTCAAACTAAAAAAGACATACCCTAATAATTCCCTTATCAAACATTTCGCAATATTCCTCATAAAGCAAAAACAACAATTCAATTTCACGACATTTACTCTTAACAAGATTTCAACGTTGTTCGATACTCTAAAGAATTCTGCAATGTACAATTTATATACAACATACGCCGAAGCTTTATAAAATAAATTTTAGGTTAAAAATTGACAAATTTGCGGTTTAATCGTATTTTTCTACTAGAAATACAGGACGTTTAAAAAAAATGCAACTGTCTTTCTGTGTTTTGAAAATGGCACGCATTATTGAGCGTGTTTCGTGCCATTTTTAGTCAATGTTTTTAAAGAAGCAAATGTAGATAAACTAAAACATCTAATGGAAAAATGTAGAGAAGCAAGGACGAAAGAAAAACAAAAAAAAAAAAAACATAGGAAGAGTATAAAAAGTTTACAGCGATTCAAGATTGATACATTGAAACAGACTGAGATAGATAGATAGATAAGGGACAGACTGAAATATATATATATATATATATATATATATATATATATATATAGATAGATAGATAGATAGATATGTGCAAAGGTTCCTTGTATTCTTTCTTAAAAGCTAGAAACTGCATCCACAAGTGAAACTGATTCTTTCTGAAAGTGTTTGCCCATTCTTTAAAAGATTGATGGATAAATAAACTTAACTTTATTTTATACAGAGTTATAATACTGGAACACCTAGTAAGGATTGAACTCGTTACCCAAACAATTATTTAACTGGTTAGCGAGTTATCATTTGTTATAGAATCAGATACAAGAATCGACAAATTAGTGGCGTTTGTGGCGTAACGACTCGAGTTTGAGATCTGGACGAAGCTGTTTGCATTTAACATTGCGCTAATACTTTTGAGAAAAATATGCAACTTATCTCTCGACAGCCGTGGATAAATCGGTAGAGTTGGTTCTTTAGCCTTTGTTTGGCTACCAATCTAAGAAAAAGAAAACTCTGAATTTAATGACTCAGTCGGCTGGGGTTGCAGAATACACCAACTGCATCTCTGTAGAGCGAGTAAGTCTCCCCTAACGAGTGTCCTGGATATGGCACTAAACAATCTGACGCTGAGGCTCCAGGAATGCTGGAGCTTTGGGGAATGCAGAGTACCTTTTTATTACCATTGCTCCCAGGTCCACTCGGCACGGAGTGGTAGCACCTGACAGGGTCCTATCTAAGTGTCAAACAGAGCTGAACTGCGTACTTATGTTAAACTGAATTGTTTGAAATAGAACTGTTCATATGTATAAAAATGGATTCGGCATTAAATAACCTACAATGTTTGATATGCTATAAAACCAAACCAACCAATCAATTAATCTGAATTTAAACCAGCTTTACTCTACTTAAAAATTGACTTTGTATGACATCCTGCAAATGGAGGAGGGGTTGGATATATACATACTTGAATCTATAAATCATCTTAATGTTGATTGAGATCAATCTTTTTCATCATACATATGTGTGTGCGTGTGTGTGTAAGAGAGAGAGAGAGAGAGAGAGAGAGAGAGAGAGAGAGAGAGAGAGAGAGGGAGTATGTATGCCGGTTCAGATGCCCTTGCATATATATTCATCTATATATAAGAATATATGCATAAACTATCTATGCATCGAAAATGTATTCAACTTTCTACAACTTTAATATAAACTATTTCAACATTTTTGTATCTCTGAAAACAGTTTTTATAGAGAGGCTAATCTACAAATAAAGCTTTCTAGGAGATACTCTGGCTGAACGAGTTCAAAGTTTGAAAATATCATCAAAAACGACAGTTTATAAAAATAGCTCGTCTGAGCTTTTTTTTCCCATCCTATACACCTCTAGTCCCAATTAAATGCCGCAATATGGTAGTGTGAAAACTGGGGAAATTTTACACCAAAATACTCTCTCAGATGGTTGGAAGATTGGTGCACGAACTAGTAAACCATAAAACCACCACATTACAAAGGAATAGATGGTCAAAAAAGGCCTAATGCTATCATTTCAACTTGTAAATATTGTTTTCTCTGACGATGGTGTTACCATGTGACTTATATCATAGAATAAAATTTACATGCTCGTAATTTCTAGCCTCTCGTGTTGACGGTTGTATCTTTTATGAAACACTTTATTTTTTAATGAAGAAGCGCGAAGTGAGCAAGTTGAACGTTGAAAAGCCGAAACTACTAACTACAGATACCGGGTTCAAATTCGGTCGACACTAAAGCAGGATTGTGATTATTGTTTCATTAACCAAAAATTGATTTATCTCCATATATGTAATCATTATTTTCCATGTTTACTTAATAAATCCTATTTATAATATCATGGTTTACATAACCGGTAAGTAAAGAACAAATAATATATATCACCAAAAATTTACTTGAATTGTATAACGTTCATCTTCACTTACAATCTATATTATCATATATACATAATTAGAGCCGTGTCAACCACACTTTGTGTCCCACCTTCTTACCATGAATGTTTGCTTTGAGCCCATCCCTTAAATTAAAGCAAAAATCTTTTTTTAATATGTTATGTAAATCATATGTAAGTAAAAAAAAAAGAGAAAAAATCTTATTCCATGTATAAACATTAATTACTCTAGATGTAGTGATAAAATACAGCACAATAATTTGTAACCTACAACAATATACCGTAAATTACGGTGTCCAAATCGATACGTGTGAATTTGGAGATTTTCAACTGAAAATTCTAGGATAAACCTACCGCTGCTGTATAGGTTAATCCCCAAAATACAACAGGCAGAGATACCAGGCCAAAACTTTCCCAGGAAGCCTAAATGACTACAGGGTATGATAACCTGTAACAAAAGCATAAATCAAATTTATTGGAGTTGAACTTTATAAACGTGTATGAGTAAAGACTTTTAAAATTCCCGTGTGCGGTATTTGGGAATGAAGGTTTTAATCGTCAACAAAATAACATTCAAGTAACTTTTAAAATGTTGTGTCTTATAAGTGCAGTAATAACACCAATGAGTCTATATTCATGATGTTTCATTAAACTATCGATATTCCAGGAGAGGATGGTACTCATAGTTTTTCTCTGAAATCAGAATTACATCCAACAGAAACATTCAAATATTTCACATTAGAGTTTATATTCATAGAAATTTCTAATCTTATTGCGCTATCATGAAATTGTGCTGATAAACAAGCAACTGTAGTTGTCTGGCTGGCCACCTGGGTGCGGTGACATTTTGGTTAGTGTTTATAGTTCGTGCATCAACTGTTGGAAACATTGTGTATCATAGCGTTAATTTAATTCTTCATTTGTATAACAGTTTATTATTTTAGATTAATCTTTGTGTGAATTTGTTAAATGTGTTTACCAAACACGAGTTTAAGTTGGAAATATTTGTGACAGTCTGCTGGAGTTACGGTAAGTGGTGTATATCAACTGTAAAGAGTAACTGTTCCACTGATTGACTACTCGGTGGTAAAAGTTCGGATTTTAGCCCAGCCGTATAAGTCAACACAAAATTTTGTAGAGATCTTTTCTAGCTTAAAAAGTCGACTTTCACGGCGCAAATTTACGGCAGTTTGAATTATAAAGTAGGTATTGTTAACTGGTTAATGCTATTTCTTAAGAGTCGATATGAGTTATGGCCTTTTAGAAATTGAATGTTTGGAGTAAAGTGTTAAGATATGTGGCAGTGTTGATTAATTTGCAACGGATCTCTATGTCATCTAATAAGATACTTTAGGATTCGATTGTTTTATTTGCTTTTTAAATTGAAAAGGAAAGTCATAACAAATGATGACTGCCGAAATGAAACTCTGGATAAGATTTTCGTTACAATGAATGAGTCTCCATGACTGCTGTTTCATCATTCTCTTCTCTAGCAGAATTCTTCCCGTTATTCCAAGATCTTCAAAACATCTGACAAACACTCGAGTGAATTAAAAGTTTAGCAACGTTTTGGTAGGTGCTAGTCTGCATCGCATAAATCACGTGACTAAAGCAGTTCAAGCCGTGGAGGGTACGCGCTGTGATTGGTAGTATCGTGGTAGTCAGTGAGCTGACACGTTATATAGTGCTTCACTACGTATGGGATTTGAAAGTCGCACAGATGAACGTGAAATATAGTCCCACGTGAAAGTACAATTGATCAGATGGTTGGAAGATCCTCGACGATCAGGCAAAGTCAGGTTGGCCTAAAATTGTGGATTCCGAGACAGTACTCCAAGAGACAAATCCTTTGAGTAGTACTCAGAGTGTATCAGGCGAACTCGGCATCTCACAGTCCAGTGTGGTTGGTCACCCTCACGACCTCAGCAAAAGCATCTGTAGTTGCAGAATTTTGCCTCACCCTCACCAAAATATTACAAAACATTTGACTTGCCTTAATAGTATTGAAGTTGTTTGATACAGCTAACGTGACTTTCCCAACGGGTTTCCGATTGAGATTTAATAGACGATCGCATTTGTCTTTTGAATACACCAGTGTTTTGTGGACAAAGAAAATATGGTGTACTACGTTGACAAAATATCAAGAAATGTCAAAGCTTTGGCGGGCAACTTGCTTCAGTCAACGACAATCGTATTCAGTAAATGGTGGGTACACGGCATATACAGACCGTTAGGATTTATTTTGAGAATTCGTGATCGTACACCAGTCATATTTCCTTTCATGTTCATTCCATTATCGTATAAATGATAATTTGAAAGGTTTAGTTGGAGATCTGCTCGTCCCAAAAATATGTCCCCAAAACTCTTTAACTGGGCTGGATTTATAAACAGAAATATTTTTTCATCTTTAAGTTCCAAAACGAATTTTGTGACAGTATGTATTGCATTAAGACAAAAGTTATAAAATTTCACTTTTAAACATTAATGTTGCTCTGTGGATTTTCTTTTCTTTATTGTCTGTAAAATATTTCACTTCTTAACCCCCAAAAGAACTACACCGTCTGATAGGAAGAGGAAGGTGACAATAGTACAATCTTTGAATGAATTTCTGGTCCGAATATAGATAATTATCAAAAGTTTAAGTTCTCTATTCATATTCACTAGATCTGTTCATGCAGAAAATAGAGTATGAAAAATTTGGCATTTGCTCATTTCCTACGTCAATTTATATGTCATCATTTGAGTGGATGATAATTTTGACGCATTTTCTAATATATCCATTTAAAATGACAAGGGATATAAACTACTACTACTACTACTACTACTACTTATTATTATTATTATTATTGGGGAGTTTTTCACACCAGCGTTAGCTGATGTTTTTCCATTGGAGTATGAGTGACAGCAAGTCTCCTCAAGTCTCTGGGACTCTTCTTAGTATTCTGACCGATCTTAACATGTAGCTGGAATGGTCTCTGCTCGTCTTCTTACCTCTAAGTCCTCCAGTCGCTGTAAGTAAGTAAAATTAGCGACCTTAGTCGTGGGTGACCAGAAGGCTCCTTTTCAGTAGCTACTACACCAAGGTGTAGGGCAGGGCGCTACTCATTCCCTGGATTGCTCCACTTTACCTTTGATACTTACCTTATAATGCTGAGCGTTAAGCAAGGCGGCATCATGTACCATTTTCTGAGTCTTTGGTATGACTCGCCCTAGGATTGAACCCCGGTCTCCCGGACCATTGGCAAACACTCTACTCATTAGGCCAATGGTCTGGTACCAATCCTTTAATGACTCTACTGTGCGCGCCATTATTATTATTATTATTATTATTACAATGAAATGATCTTGTCAATAACAGTTATAACTTTGATAAGTGTTCCAAAGTTACTCCTAAAATGATTGGGACATTTTAAAATTTGTGAATAACAGAGAAACTGCGGAGTGGACAGGATATTTGAGGAGAACAGCTGTTTGCTGCAATGACCCAGGGATCGTAAGCATGAAGATTTTGAGAGCAAAATTTTAAAAAAAAATGAAAATACTCTGGGGTTATGAGATTTAAATGGACTATCTTAACTAAGTAAAAATACCTAAGAGATTCGATTAGATCATGGATCTGATCATTCAAACGATGAAGGGAGACAACTCCCCAGATCGATTAGATGCAGTTTAGTATCCTACCCAGAATAGCCTTTTTCTTTTGATGGATGTCTTATCTTTCTCTAGGGGATACAATCAGAAAATTCTAAGCCTCGACGACAAGGCTGTGTATATCTGAATGTAGCGCCTTAATAAAATTGGCAAATTTCTCAGGACAATCGTATATCTAAATTACATGCCAGACTCCTTGCCGAGAGACCGTATGGATTGTTTTTATGAAGTCTATAAAGATTTCATAAGGAGGCATATATTATGCTCTTTTTTGATTTATCGTAGAGAGAATTTCATGTCCATTTTACTTCAGTCTCTTCTTATCTCATATTCTGTCTAATAAAGAACTCCAGAAGAAATGTAATCAATTATTCTGTTCAGGGAAATACAAGATCCTTTCCAACGGAAAGGAGAGATATACCATCATAGTTCATACAGTCCTTCATATTCTTTTAAGATTGATACAATGTTGCTATCTTTACAATCCTCTTTTATCAGATGAATTCTATAAAACATTATCAAAGTTCATACATTTTGAGGACTAGTATATTATTTTTATGTTGTCCTGTGTTAGATTCATATCTCTCAACTCGTCTCCAACTTTCTATTTCAGTTGGTTTTTTTTTTTGGCCATTCAAGTCTTCATTTTACATCTTAATGTTACCTTTGTTATTCTGCCTTGGTTCATTTTCTGTGCCTACCCAAACCACCAGTGTTTTATTGAAAGGATAACATCATTATAACCAGATCCTCGTTTGACACTTTTTTGAGCCAGAAGATGTGGCAATTTTTTCTAAGACATCCATTGTAAAAGGCATATATCTGGCTCATATATTCTTTTATCATACCCCAAAATTCTGTGCCATATTTTAGGACAGATTTAACATTACAGACTAATATCATTCCAAAGACTATTTAGCCAAGACTTCCAGATGGGTTGAGGTTTTGAAAATCTCTCAAGAGCTTTGGTAAGGCTGGTTCGGATGTCCCTTTTGCCCTGTAGCATTTGCTGATAAGATTTTCTTGGTTTGTAAAGTACTCCACATATTCTAGCAGCTTATCGTTGGTAGTGATAAGTATAGGGTTGATGGAGTCTATGCATATAACCTTTGATTTTGAGGTGTTGATGTTAAGACCTATTTCTTTTTAATCTAACATGAGACAGCAGAGAGAGAGAGAGAGAGAGAGAGAGAGAGAGAGAGAGAGAGAGAGAGAGAGAGAGAGAGAGAGAGTCTTTTTCTTTTTATCCCCATTAACTGTCACCGTATTCTTGTTTGTCGAAGTTGTAAAGAAATTTAAGGACGGAAAAAGAAAAAGACGTGGATACCTTAAAACTCAATCTCTATTTTCGGACTTTATGATTATTTTGTGGTGTAAAATGTTTTCCCGAACCAGTAGAAATAACCGCGCTCCCCAGTCAAAGCACTTGAAGAATATAATGGAATCATCTTGGGACAGTTATAAGTTTAAGGGTCCGCCATGTGTCTATGTGCCCAGTGGGGATGTTCAGTAGAGGCTGCAACTTGCAGGAGACACAACGCACTGCTAAGTATTCTGATCTTAGCAAGCACAAGCGTTCATACTGGTAGTCGAGTGAGAAAAAAGTGCCTCCGTCTCAGTCGAGGTGGTAAAAGCTTCTACGAAAGAGTTACTCTTTGGCGACAGGAAGCTCCTCTATTTAGGCATGCGCCGATTTCACTTCCTGCCAGAGGCCTCCCGAGGAACTGTTACATTTGCATTTATATATTTCATTTTTTTTTCATGTTATTGACTTTTTCGATTTCTTATTTAATCCCAACATGAAAGAGCAAATTGAAAGCCCAGGATGAATAGAGTCAAATCATCAAAGAAAAGAACTACTACAACTACTACTAAAACAGACAGGAATTCATCCCTTCAGAAGACAGACGAAAAAGAAAATGGCTGGAAGAAATGAGTTGGAAAGGCTAAATGACTGCTGTGAAAACTTTGAGAGAAAAGATAAATCCAAACTTTGTATTTTCTCTATCCGTAGTAAAAAGTAAAGTTGTCTCCCTTTAGTCGAGGGCGACCAGAAGGTTCCCTTTTCAATAGCTTCTACACCGAGGTGTAAGGGAGGGCGCAACTCCTTTCCCTGGATTGCCCCACTTTACCCTTGATACGTACCTTACTGAAGAAATTTTATGTTTGAGTGCTAAAATGAATTATTTTCTTTGTCTCTGATTGTAAACGGAAAGTAAATTTAGTAGAATTCGAGAATAATGTAAATCTTTTAAAAAAAGAATAAGAAAAAGATTCATGGGCCAATAGTATAAAAAGAATAGAAAAATAGCAGTAAGTTACTAAACTTTTAATGGAAATTACTTATAAGTAACAAGAACACACACATATTAAATCCTTAAAGAACAGAGCCAAAATCACAATATAAGAATTTCACTAAATAGCTAAGGGTTTCAAGAACAAAATAATAGTTATAGGCAAATAAAACAAGCAAAGTATAAATAAAAGCGTCCATTCCGGATTTTGAATAAGTTAAAACTTAAAAGATCAACACCGAAAGTTTTTTCCTTTTTTTCTTCTTTTTTTTTTTTTTTTTTTTGGTTAGTGACTCACTTAAGAATAATCGTACTTGACAGGTGTGCAGATTATAAACCACTCCTGGGTCTGGTATTGCCACAATATATAACCCATGAAAAAATGCAAGACCAAAATCTAATTCAATGTGGATCTCAGACAACATGGTTGGGTGTCATGATTGGCAGGTGCTCATTTGATAGCCAACATGGGGACCCGTTCAGTATCCTGTGAATGTTGGCTGTTCTTTTTTCAAGTATACAAATGACGAAGTAAACAACCATTTAAATCAGAAATACGGAAAAAATGGACTAGGGAATACAATAAGTTTGTACGCTAATGCAATGTTAGGAGCAATCATCACTCAAAGAGGGTATAGAAAAAAATGATAAAAATCTGCGAAGAATGCGCCAGATTTAAGACAACAAGCTAAATACTTGCTAACCAAACAAGTTTGATAATAAAGAAAGGTTGGTTTTCTGATCTTGAAATATTAGAAATACACCAACAAATAAATCGGAAATCGTGTCAACAAGACCCGAATGTAAGAATCGAAACGGTAAATTTTGAAAAACAAGAACACTCTAACCGAACTGAAACGTAAAGTAATAGTTATCGAAACACCATACATTCAAACACAGAATAAACACTAATACAAGAAGAAAAAATAAATCTAAAGACAATAATGATGTCTGAAAAGAAGACAACATTACCATCTCTCAACAACAAAAACTGGAAAACAGTCAAGGCAGAAACTGAAAAAATAGACATATTATTACCACATATCTCAACTAATAACATCATGGAATTAAACGAACCTTTCTATGCAGGATCAAAGTTCGTCTGTACTAAATTTGGAGTTCCCCGAAAGAACACGGACAAAAACTCAAAACCTGAATTTGAAATTAAATTGGAAACGCGGATAAAAAATCTACGACAAAAAGCAAAAAATGCTAAGACAGAGGAAAAATGGTTGAATATGTTGCGACGAGAAGAAAAAACAACACAATTAAAACAAACGAAACAATTCGAGGAAATAAACCAGAAGGTGTTGGTGAAAGAAAGAAGACTAAAAAGATATCGAGACAGAATAAAACGATACAGACAAAATTGTACATTCCAAACCATCGGGTTGGTTGGTTAGTTGGTTGGGTTTTATGGCATATCAACCGTTGTAGGTTATTTAATGCCAAGTCCATTTTTATACAAATAAACAGTTCTATGTCAAACAACTCAGTTTAGCATAAGTACACAATTTAATTGTCAAAAACATTTCTATTTCAAGCAATTCAGTTTAGTCAAACAGTTCTAATTCAACCAATTCAATTTAGTATAATTATAGATTTTGTTTACATACAGTTAAATGTCAAAACAGTTCTATATTAAACAATTCAGTTTAGCGTAAGTACAGTTACAATATCAAAAACAGTTCTATTTCAAACAATTCAGTTTAGCATAAGTATTAGTTTAGTTCTATTGAACCCACAAATAGGGCCTTATCAGGTGCAACCATTTCTGGCCAGAGTGGACATGGGAGCAATGGTAATGAAGGAATACTCTGTATTCCCTAAAGCTCCAGCATCAATGGAATCTCACCATCAGATTGCTTAGTGTCATATCCAGAATACTTGTTGAGGGGTCTTATTCCTTTGCAGAAGTTCAGTCGGAGTCTTCTACAGCCCAAGCCGACTGGGCAACAAAACAACGGGAAAAACTTTACCAGCAAGTAGGGGGAGAATGCACGAAGACATACCAACCACTAGATGCAAGTAAAGCAAAACTATTATGAACCAAAATATAGATAAGCAGCATGGAATAAAAGAGCAACAAGCACTCGAAGAAGAATGACTTAAGGCGAAAATACACGTCAGTTCATAAAGAGCAACACTCAAAAACGTACGGAACTGGAAAACGCCAGGCCATAATGGCATTCTGATTTAAAAATTCACTTCCATCCATGACAGATGGGCTGTCGAAATGAAAAGATACCTGGAAGAAACTGCATATTGCAATGGTGGACCAAAGGAAAGACCACTCTGATTCGAAAAGACTAACCAAAAAAGTAACCACCCTCAACAACTACAGACCCATAACGTACCTACGGATGATGTGGACAATGCTAACGGCACAAATTTGGGAGGAGATTTACTATTCGCCAATAAGCCGCTGACTGTTCCCCGAAGAACAGAAAGGATATCACAAAAGAACAAGAGGAACAGATCTACCCATTGATAAACTCATTCTCAAGTAGAGCAAAATGCATCGCAAAAATTTAGCTCTGGTGTCGATTGATTACAAAAATCCATACGATATAGTCCCGCAAAGCTGGAGAAAAGCCTGTCTCAAAATGTAATTGATATTCGACAAAGTCATAAAGTTCACCGAGGAAACCATGAAAAACTGGAAAATGGAATTGACAGCAGGAGATAAAAATCCAGATAAGTATATTCCAGGGAGATGCGCCATCAACATTATCATTTGTGATAGTGATGATGGCACTCAATCACATACTTAGGAAATGCAAACTTCATAAATCGCAAGAAAAGATTAACCACCTAATGTACATGGACGGCATCAAAGTGCCTGCCAAAAAAGGAAAAGAATTGGAAACCTTAATACAGGCAGTGAGGATATACAGTCAGGATATAGGAATGTAATTTGGCAGAGAAAAATGTGCCATACTAATAATAAGAAGCGGAAAAAGGCAAATGACGGAAAGAATAGAACTACCAAATCAGGAGAAAATCAGAACACACGGAGAAAAGGGAAATTACAAGTACTTGGGAATATTGGAAGTAGACACCATCAAAGAAACGGAGATAAAATAAAAAAAATAAAAAAGAGTATCTCAAGAGAACAAGAAAACTACTCAAACCAAGCTATATAGCAGAAACTTTATCAAAAGGATAAACACCTGGGGCCGTCCCCCTTATAAGATACTCGGGACCATTCTTAAAGTGAACGAGGGAAGAACTTCAACAAATGAACCAGAAAACAAGAAAACTCATGACGATGCATTAGGTCTTACATCCCGGGTTGTATGTGTTAAGAAAAGAGGAAGAGGACTCAATAGCATTGAAGACAGAGTCAATACATCGATACAACGACTAGAAGTCTACATAAAAAAGAACAAAGAAAGGCAAATTAGCCTATTTACCCTATTTACCAACCCCTCCGCTCGGGCAGGATATGTCACAAGGTCAATTTTTATGCGGAGTTTAACTGGTTTGAATTCAGAGTTTTCCTTCTCCTAGACTAGCTGCCTTAACAAGGCTGAAAAACAGTCTGCCCTACTATTTATCCATAGCTGGAGGGAGAATAATTGGATTCATACCTTTCCCAAGGGTATTAGTGCTATGAGAAATGCAATCAGTCTCATCGAGGATTTGAACTCGTGTTGCCGTGTCCATTTCCTACGACGATACCCATTACACCGCAGGTAAATTACAGCGATCAGAAACAACACAAACAACTAAAGGGTCAAGAGAACTAGAAAACAGAAATAAGAAGAAAAGCAATCGTATGCTTATTTCAAGCAGCAAACAAGCAAAATGTCATACGAGAAGACTTGGACATGGCTAAGAAAGCAAATCCTTAAGAAAGAAACTGAATCTCTTCTAATTGCAGAACAAAAAACGCTATAATGACAACCTACATTAAAGCAAAAATAGATAAGACATACAAAAATAGCAAGTGTAGGTTGTTATGTGATGATAGAAACAAAACGATCAATCATATTATAAGCGAATGCAGCAAATTAGCGCAAAAAGAGCATAAGACTAGACACGACTGAGTAGGAAAAGTGATCCACTTGGAATTGTGCAAGAAATTAAAATTTGACTATACGAACAAGTCGTATATACACAACCCGGAATCCGTTCAAGAGAATGATATGCGAAAACTTCTTTAGGATTTTGAGACATAAACAGATCACCTAATCTCGGCCAGACCACCAGACCTAGTGATAGTCAACAAAAAAGAAAAAGAAAAGAAAAACTGTTGAATAGCGGACTTCACCGTCCCGGCAGACCACAGAGTAAAATTACGATAAGTTGAAAAGAGGGATGAATATCTGGACCTTGCCTGAGAGCTGAAGAAGTTAGGGACCATGAGGGTGACGGTAATACCAGTTATAATTGGTGCACTTGGAACGATCCCCAAAAGATTGGTAAAGGGATTGGAAGACTTGGAAATCAGAGGACAAGTAGAGACCATTCAGATTAGAGCATAACTAAGATCGGCCAGAATACTGAGAAGAGTCCTGGAGACTTAAGGAGATTTGCTGTCACTCAAACTCCAGTGAGAAATCATCAGCTAACGTTGCTGGGAAAAACTCCCAAAGGAGTAAAATAATAATAATTACAACGTTTCTTTATTTTTTTTTTCAACAATATTTGGGCTGTTGCGTATTTTGGCATTTGGCAGGTGTGTGTTGCACTCAACGCCCTTTAAAAGTCACTAAGTGCTTTTTGTCCTTTTCTTTCTCATCTGTTTAATGAGAACGCCCAACTAAATTTTATATGAACTTTTCGACAAAACTTGGAAACAAAGACGAAAACAAAGATAAAGATACTCGTCCCAACAATACTTACTATCGAACCTGGAACAAGATCAAAGTTAGAAGAGAAATATACGATTATATAAAATAATAAAATAGTAATTAGAATATCAAACTTACTTTAGACATCTTTCTAGAAGAAGGCAGCGCTAAAATGTGTTCAATAAGATCTGATAATGAGTTATCTAATCACAAGAGAATGAAATATATGTTCTGTACAACAGAATGAATAAAGAAAACTTTTGAATCAAATATGGAAGATAAAACAAAAACAAACTAATAATTTAGCCGAGTGGCAAAGTGATGGAGAGAGAAATACATATCAACTCTCATCCAAAGATTCTGGATTAATTTAATGAATTTAAATATATTTTTCTTCGCATATCAATTACCAAAATAATTTTTTCAACATATACGTGGTGCCTTCAATAGGTTTCCAGACTTTTTTTGTACAGGCATTTTAAATTGTCATAGACTCTTGAAAATTCACTATGTTATTGCTATACATCTTATGAGATGACTGGCCAATTTTTATGATTTCAGCCTCAAATGAACAGCTACAGCAGCAATTGGAATACACCCTACTAAAGCCTAATTGTCACAGCTGGTGAATTTCAAAAATGCAACCTGGACGTGCGGACACTTTAGAAGAACGATATGCAATAAAATTGTATTTTAAACTTGTAAAAAATACCACAGAAACGTATGGAATGCTTCAGACTGCTTTTGGATCATCTTGCATGAATCGAGCATCAGTTTTTGAGTGGCATAAGAGATTCAAGGAAGCCAGGGAGTCTGTTAGGGATGATGAGAGGTGTGGGAGGAGTTAGGAAGTCAATACACCAGAGTTGATTGGCCAAAGGGTTAGGGTTAGGGTTACTATGTTGAGGTTTTAAGGGAGTTCAGCAAGAGATTCCGTCGGAAGAGGCCAGCACTCTTCAAATCGGGTCAGAGGCATTTCCACCAGGACAATTCCCCAGTCCACAACTCCATCCTTGTCACAGACTATTTGACCAAGATGGGCACCAAGACAGTTCCACATCCTCCCTATAGTCCAGACCTTGCTCCCTGTGACTTTTGGTTATTCCCTAAGCTCAGTGGCTGCCGTTATGAGATAATTGAGGAGATGAAAAAGGCTGTGACGAAGATCATTGACACGCTCACACAAGAGGACTTCCATGGGGCGTTGCAGAAGTTGTTGTAACGGTACAACAAGTGCATTGTAGCCGGAGGAGATTACTTGGAAGGGGACTAGAGTTTCATGTGTGTACTATCAATAAAAGTGTCCATACGAAAAAAGTCTGGAACTTATTGAATGATCCTCGTAAGAGGATTAGAAGTATAAAAAAACAGCCAGCAAAATATTTTCCAGAAATTTTGTATCTTGACTCACTAATAAGTGTTGTGAATGTTCTGGGACGAAAGACATTCCCCTTTTTTATAAACAGGCTCTTCGAGAACATCATCAAATGATGAACATCATCTAAATGATGACTGGATTTCTCAGTTGTACTTTGTTCGGAATTTTAATAAATTTTTCTTTGATTATGTCTCTTCCCAAAATACAAGAACTTGAGATTCGTTGATTTTAAAATCATTTAAAGGTTTGTTTTTATTTTTATCATAAAGTAAATAAAAATATGAGTATTCAAAAAAAGTCCCTTAAATCTTATTGAAAATAATGGCCACTCGTTGATGTTGGCCAGTTACAGATTTGTTGCGATAATTCTTTTATTGCTTTTAGTAATGTTATCGTATGTATTAGTTCTTTTCTTGATTTCTATTTTCCTAATCTTTTTGCAAATATTTTGGAGGACAGATCCAAGCTTGACAGTAATCATGGATATCGCATTCATTTCTAAGAATTTTCTATTTCTTTCTTTCATAAGGAACAGAAATTTTTCCAGCTTTTCATTCTCATGCAATTTTAGTCTATGATTCGCTAAAACAGAGACATTCACTTCTCGGAGATCTTCTTTTTACAATTAAAACATTTAATCTTTTGACATATTTTGGGTGAATATTTTGAATTTCAAAGTCTCATAGAGCAGATTCTTGATAATGTCCGTTAAAATCATCATGATGTAATTACATCGAAGTAAATTGATTTCCAGGTAAATTCATCATAAGGTAATTGCATATCGGTAAATTTAATCGGACGAGTTAAAAGTTCTGCAATATTTCAGCAGGTGCTACTTCGCGGCACATATATCACATGAATGAAGCAGTTCAAGCGGTTGAAGGTACCCGTCATGCTTGGTAGTATCGTGGTAGTTGGTACACTGATACGTTGTGCATTGTTTCATTCCTTGTAGGATTGGAAACCACCAAACACAAATGGGAAATGTCTAACTCGGGAACTTATGCTTTACAAATTCGAACAGGGCCATGACATTTCGAAAGGTGAAAGGGAAGTTGATCACAGTACAGTAACCAAGGTGAAGTTAATCACAGTACAGTAAGCAGGTGGTTGAAGAAATTTTGCTCTGGTCGTAAGAAGCTCGAAATTCGGGCAAGAGCAGGTTGGACTAAAAGCGTGGATTCCGAGACTGTGCTCCAAGCCATAGAGATAAATCCGGTGAGTAGCACCTGGGGAGTATCAGGCGAGTTCGGCAACTCATAGTCCAGTGTTATTCTTTATCTTCATGACCTCAGTAAAAACATCCGGAGCTGCCGAATCATGATTGACCAAAATATTGCAAAACTTTTGACTCACCTCAATAGCATGTTTTTTTTTCCTTGCAGAATTAATACACCGCTCGACATTATTTATATATAATATTTATAGATTGGAGATGCGTGTGAAATATGGGTAAATATTAGAATAGAATTAATTTTTTTTGGTTTTGGCAAGGCAACCGGTATTCAAAACTCTGATCTGCGTATCAGTCGCCGACTTGTGCATCATTGTTTTGTTATCAGTTCATCCAAAAAGTGTGGCGATGGTCCCACAAAATCCTTCATCACGATAAACAAAATCACCTGTGTAAGCAGTCCAAAGGATCACATCTTTAACTGAAATGTTGGTGGCTCAGACACCATGAACAACGGGAGCAGCTTTTCAGTTTGAGATCAAAAAGCAATTGAACCGTGTCCAGTTAATTTCACCGTATGAATTTGCGTGATTCATTAAAAATTTTTTAATCCAAATCCTTTTTTTCAACCTTTCGATTGTTTTTTGGTTGGAAGAGCCACTCCAATGCAGGCTCTGGATTTATTCACTTAAATCAATTATCAAAACGATTTCAGCATATTTCGTCTCCTAGTTTAAGACTTTAAAAAAACGTGATTATCAAAATGGCTCTTCAGTTATAAGCGAAAGAAATAATAAAAAATGAAAAATAAAATTATTGCATTGTAGCGCAAGTTGGATTGATCCTAGCAGTCAAGGATCAGCAACATAAAAATGTTTAAAGTTTGGCAGAACATTTTCCACTCAATCCAGAAAATTTATACTTGCTGAAAATAAGAACAGCATATGGAATTCTTCCTTTCCCGCAATCCATTGTTCGTAAGTTCGATCCTCACTGAGCGTCTTATAATTTTGACCTTGTGCCAAACTAAACTAAACTGTATTAAATATTCATAAAGTCACCTTGCATAGTGCGATGTTAAGTCAGTATTTCATGTTATTCCAACTGCAATGAGTTAAATTCTCATTTAAATATTTTCCTAATTGTTAATGAAATAATGACCCAGCCAGTCAGTGGGGCTAAGAATATGTTGACAATATCCTCTGCAGGGGGATAAAACTCCCCCCCCCAAAGGGAGTTCCTGGGTATGATACTAAACTGCATCTAATAGTGAAGCTTCAATTGTGGAGATCTGTGGAGTATGAAATAACCCTTCATTGCCATTACTCCCCGGTCCACTCTAATCCGGATGGGTAGCACTTGTTATGGTCCCAACTATGAGTCAAATACCCCTCCATTACCATTACTCCCAGGTCTACTTTGGGTCAAATAGAACTGTTTCAAAGTTATTGGTATTTGATAGGAATACTTGAAACCGTATAAATTATTTGTATTAAGAATAGTTACTTGAAGTTTTAATTGTTTACTAAAGATAATTATCATTCGTTATTTGAAAGACCAGGAGACTGGGTCATTGGCCTAATGAGTAGAGTGTTCGCCAATGGTCCGGTAGACCGGGGTTCAATCCCAGGTCGAGTCATACCAAAGACTCAAAAATGTTACTTGATACAGCCTTGCTTAAAACTCAGCATTATAAGGTAAGGATCAAGGGTAAAGTAGAGCAATCCAGGGAAAGGAGTAGTGCCCTCCCCTACACCTTCGTGTAGTAGCTATCGAAAAGGGAGCCTTCATCTCGGTGTGGTAGCTATTGAAAAAGGGGCCTTCGGGTCGCCCTCGACTATGGTCACTCACTTTATTTTTTTTTTTACTTGAAAACATTTAACAGTTTGCTTTCTTTGTTTTTAACGGCATATCAACCTTTGTGGGTTCTTTAATGTCAAAGACATCCTTGTAAAAGAGTAGTAGTATCATTTAACCAACATCTCGGGAGATAAGGAAGTTCACACCTTTCCAAGGGGATTAGTCCGAAAGTGAATGTAATAGCATGACTGGAGCTCGAACTCGCATAATATCCAGTCACAGTCCAGCACTTTAGCCACTACTCTCATTTACCTGTGTGCAATTAAATAATCATTATTAAATAGAAAAAATTACTTGAAACCACATAGTTATTAGTATTAGATATGATTGGTTGTTTAGTTGGGTTTCAAGGCATATCAACCTTTGTGGGTTATTTCATTTCTGTTTGCACACACACACACACACACACACACACATATATATATGCCAGTAAACGCACACGTTGTTAATATTTTCAACGAGCCAGAGCTGATTTGTTTGCACACAGTTAAATGGTTTCAAGTATGGCTATGTATCACTAACAATTCAATTTAACATCAGTCATTTTTTACACACATTTAAATGGTTATACATATATAAGATTTGTTAGCGAATAGTTTGTAGGTAATTTCATTTTTAAATCAGTTGGAGGTAATTCATTAGCACACAATAAAGAATTGCTATTGCTTGTGCTGAGTTAAAAGATTTCAAGTATTGATATCAAACAGTAATAATTCTATTCAATACTATTCATTTATTTGCACATACTCAAATGGTCGCAAGTATTGCTATGTAATACCAACAATTCATTTTTATTGTACACAGTTAAACGTTTTCAGGTATTCCTATCTAACACGAATAATTATATTTAGAATGATTCATTCGTTTGCACCCAATTAAATGGCTTCAAGTATCACTAACAACAATAGTTTTATTTGTACACTGTTGAATGGTTTCAAGTATTGCTAAGTAACACTAACAATTCAATTTAACATCAGTCATTTGTTTGCACATAGTTAAATGGTTAAACCGTTCTATTTGTACCATAGATGGGACCCTAACAGGTACTTCCCTCTCGAGTCAGAGTGGAACTGGAAGTAATGGGAATGAAGGGGTACTCCACATTCTCTCAAGTTCCAAAACTGGAGACTTACCATCGGATGGTTTAGTATCATATTCAGGACTCTCATTGGGCAAGAGTCCCACCCCTTTGCAGAAATGCAGTCAGCGTATTTTATAGCCGAGTAGACTCTATTAACTAGAAATACTTGAAACGATACAATAGTATACAAAACCCCCAAAAAACAAACAAAAAAAAACAAAAACAGAAGAAACAATTAAGCAAAAAATATAGATATAAATCTATAATGAATATGATTCCTTAACCTCTAAGCATAAAATATCTTAAGACGGTTTGACATGCCGTTAAAATCAATCACTCAATCAGCCAAAATCAGCTGTTATTTGAGAAAAAAATCCGTTGATTGCCAAAGTTTGTTTAAAAGGATCCAAGTGGCCGAGGAGTCGGTGATTTGTAACCAAACCGAAATATAGTTATAAATTTTCCGATTGTTTGCCGCTTAATGCACTTCATTGAAAATGAACAGTTAATTCCGCTCGTTCTCATCAAATCCGAGAAAACAACACCCCCATGACATAGGAAAATACAAACTTTGTTTGTTTGTCTAAGTACATATATTAAGCTGTCTTCATCAGTAAGGAAAAAAAACCACCCACCGACCATGTCCCCCACCTTCAAACATCTTATTCACTCGACAGTGCCTGCCTCCATCGTCCATTCGCCTCAGTTTTCTACATTAAAAAAAACCCTCCATCTTTTTTCTCTGTGTTGATTTTGAAAGTTCGGGCTTGTTTAGTAGAAAATAGAAAGATTTGAATTTGCAGCAGCAGCAGCAGCATGACTATACATAAAAGACAGATATTCAAGTAAGAGATTTTAAGAAGGAAATCAAAGAGAAAAGAACAGAAGAAGAAAAAGAAGCAAGAATAGAAAAAAAAAGTGGAGAGAGAGAGAGAGAGAGAGAGAGAGAGAGAGAGAGGGGGGGGAAGGCTCATACTGTAGCATGAATGATTCATTTTAGGCGACTTTTCTGGCGAGGTGATTTTCATCTTCATCAGGTCCCCGTATTATTGCAGCCTTGTGCCATATCATGTACAGTTCCGTGAACATGATGCTTGTTTAAAAGTTGATATAATTACGTATTTTCCAGCGCTGCCATATGTTTAGGGTCAGGTAATAGCTAATCTTTTGAATGCTGATTTTCAAGGTTAGCAGGCAAGCCGTCTCCGTTTGGGGGATTGGCGTAAAACGACCCTCCCACATATCGTCATAAAATA